>CM060947.1:10754827-10969827 GCA_030765055.1 Mantis religiosa | reverse complement strand
TTTCTACCCTTTTACCAATTAGTACCCACTTTTCATATCTTTTTTTTTAAGTTTAACTCCCTTGTTGAAGTCCATAACTTTCGACTTATTTATGTTTATCTTTATTCCCCACTCTTCACAAAACTTCAGGATCTCCTTTATTGCCTTCTGCAATCCTATTACTGTTATAGATCCTACCATTAAATCATCCGCATATAGCAATCCAGGAATTTCTTTGCTATTACTGGACAGTTCTGATTTCCTTCTTTAACCTGGTCTAATATCTCATATTTTTGTTCAGTAGAAAGCTCTTTCTACAATTCGATATCGAGATTACATAGAAAAAAAAATGTCCACAGACTCTAAACGTGTCTTTTGACTCAAACAATTAACTAGACTGTTATGACCTTAACAATTGTCCCCTTCTTTCATTCTGAAAGACTTGCATTTTTTACAACAATGCCTTCTAAATAAGAAATTGGATTTTCGTAAAAGCAGTAATTTATGTCAAGTACTTTGATGGAGTGTCGTTTCTGATATTTTTTTTTTCTTTTTGTAATTTCAAAATGCGTACGTTCTTCTCAAGTGATTAGTTCTTATTGACTTTTTTGATTTATTTTTTCCTCATCAAGTTGGCGTTTTCTAAGCGATCAGGTAGCGAATGCTCCTTAAAATGTTTGATTATCGCTTAAATCCAACTGTATAGTCTCCTCTAAGCATAGTAGCGCTCTCTGTAATGATATTAACATATAGTGACTGTTTCCACCACTAGGTGTGCCTAAGGACAAATGTTTAGCAAATCGCCAATAGATGGCGCCAAGTGAAAACCTGGTTGCTGTTGATAAGGATAGCTAATTATGTCCAGAATCTTCTAGTTCAAGGTATCACTTATTTCTACGTTAAAGTAAACTTTACAGGAGCTTTACTTTCTGAAAACAAGGAGCCACTATAAGGAATCCTTTTAGCTCAAATGAAAAAACTGTTCTCGTCGATTTGAAACTAGAGTCTAACATGATTACTATTAGAACACGAATGACCGGGTATTTATTTGCTAATTGGTTTCGATTTACGAGTATTGGATCGTTTAAATCGCACGAAAGTCTTGACTTGTTTATATCTTTTTATGTTGCTGTTCTTCAAACTTCAGAAGTTTGCAATAATAAAATGTTCACCGTAATGGGTATTAGTTTTCACTGCTTTATTGGTTAGATGTTGTCCCCTTGTGGTACACTGTTACGTGATACAGCGTGCACCTCTAGCTGCATAGTTCACACAGGCAACTTTCGTTCTGGCGAATGGAATAGCTTTTTCTCACAAATCTTGTGATGGAATCCGTGTATGGCCAGTCTCGTAATGGTATGTCTTTGCTCCTGGTTGGTTTTGATCCAGTTGCGGTCGCTCATCGCCGATGCTCCATACAAGTCGATGTCTATCTCTGCTCTCTTCGTGCTGCTACGTTCCAGTAGTTTGTTGGATGCCTCAGTAGAAGGCAGTCGTAGTCGTAGATACTCCGTGTAAAAAGTTTTCCTTGGCAAGTTCGTAAGTGGGTGCTCTATGCCAATCATGTCTTAGAGTTTGTGTCTCAGTAGTTTTCTGTCGAGTGGGCCAAATGCCTTGCTGCAGAATATGAATATTTCCCTTTAGATATCCTTAAGCTTCTTCTACGTCTCCCAATAGGTACTGGGCTGCCTTTAGTGAAGCGAAATTGATGTGGAATTTTGGTAGCTTGCAATCTTTATGTGAAATAGTCAAAAAATGTATCAAATGATAATTTTCTCGATGTTGCTGATGTGAAATTAAGTGTCCAACTCACTGGATAGGCATTCCCTTCTCTACGAATGGTTTGCACAGCGATTCAAATTTTCAAATTCTATCGAAATGAGGTGAAGTTGCAATTCAGACTGTTTAAATCTAAAAGAATGGAAAGAGAGTCAGAGCGAAATTAATTGACCTAATAGTGGTTAACTATAAAGCCCGGACCTTAAAGTTCTTACATGTTGTAAGTCGCCATTAAAGTAGTTGTCTCATGTGTGTATAAGAACTAGTGGTTTACCGGGAGAAACACGAGTCAGTTGGAGAATTTAATGTTATATCGGCCCGTTGGCCATAGTAGCTCAAGGGTTAGAGCGTCTGGATGGCAACCAGAAGATCCGTGGTACAAATCCCGGCTATGGCATTGAATTTTTCAGTCTGGCTCTATCTTTCCACGCTTTAGCCCACACACGGCCAGTGTGAAAGAACAATTAATTTCGATCTAAAAGAACTTAAGAAAGAGATAGAGATAGATAGAGAGAGAGAGACAAAGAGGGGAAAAGAAAAAAAAATGCCTAGAAAGAAACACCTGAGCCAATAAAAGCCATGCCAGATTTTTAAATATCCGAAGTTTTATCTTTCTTTTTTTAAAAAAAAAATGCTAGTAGATTTTTATAGTGTATTTTTAGGCACCAATATTATTACCAACGTTTAAAATAACTGAAAATTTTTATTTGACCGAGAATTATAAATAAATTTGTTAATCATCTTTTACTTCTTTAAGGGTGGAAATATGTTCTCTTTTAAATTTAAACCTTTCAATCGTTTTGGGTATAAAATCATTATTAAAACCATTAATTAAAGCAGTGTTAATAATGTGTTTATGCACTATATTAAATTCCTCGTTATTTAGGGGAATAGTTATTAACCTGTAAATCAAACTATTATGTGAAAAAAGAACATCGAAACTTTTATTTTTTGCGTAATTATCTGTATGAGTTGATGTCCTATAAATGCTGCCGAAGTTCAATTTATTGTTATTTTGTTGTCTTTAGTTCATGAAAGGGAAGGAAATCATTAGTTTCAATTTCTAATATGTATTTCATAGCTTCCTGCTGCAAATTTAGAAGTTTTAAAGCATCATGTATGTGTCTCTCAGGAACTATATCAAAAATATCATCCACGTACCTATACCGATCTTAAAAATTAAAGGGAATGCTTCAGTGACTTGTATTTCCAAATAAAAAGACTTGTATATAAAAAGATCACAAGAAAAGGCTAAAGAGGACCGTGAAAGAGGATCCACAGCTACTCCAAAAATCTGAGGATGTGATGAAAACATCAGGAAACAGGTACGGAAGATTCAACAATTTTAAAACAAGATAAGTTAGATTAGTTAGAAATGAAACAGTTTAGATCTAAAAGAACGGCAAAAGAATATTATAATATTAATATATAGTCACTCACCACCAGGAGTACATAACCACAGATGTTTAACAAATCGCCAATAGATAGCGCCAAGCGAAAATTTGATAGCTGCTGATAAGTATGGCTAAATTAGTCCAGGGTCTTTTGGTTCGACATATCAGTGGCTTTTACGTTGAAGCAAGCTTTATAGCAGCTTTACTTTCTGCATGCAAGAAACCATTGTAAGAAACCTATTTTAGTTAAAATCAAAACATTGTTCTCGTCGATTTGGATTTGGAACTAGAGTCTAACATGATAACTATTAGAACACGGATGATCAGGTGTGTCTTGATCTGCAGGCGGAAAAGCGCCCACGGGGCGATTGCGCGCACAAGGCTAGATAAGTCTACTGCCGAAGACAACCGCCTGAGACAAATGATGACTCTTCTATACTGCCCAGATAAAGACGCAATAAGCGGCTAGGTGCTGGGCAGCAAACACTCCGTCCAGGTAAACCTGGACGACTCGTCTCTTCTACTGGTCTGCTGCTGCTGCTGCTGCTGCTGCTGTGTCTTGATCTGGTCGGTTATGAATTTTCCGGTTTTACGGAATATCTTCGAGCCGAGCGTGTGCGCAATGAGCAGGCATGGACCTAACGGTCGATGGTCAAGTATTGCACTGCCGTCAGCCAGTCAAGTACCTCGGCGTAACTTTGACACGCACGATGCAGTGGACTACCCACCTAAAAGATAGCGCCAACAAAGGGCAGCAGCGATTAAAGATGTGCGCCCTCATGTTTAGGAACAAACGGCTAAAGCTGCGCTCCAAGATTGTGCTCTACAAATCTTTTATTTTATCCGTGGTCCTGTACGCCTGCGTGGTCTGGGCCAACACCCCCCAAACCGCCCTAAAATACCTCCAAACCTTACAAAACCTCTCCTTACGTAAAATCCTATCTGTCCCCACCCACACGACTACTGCTAGCCTTCATCAAGAAACCCATATCCCCTATATCCCCGATGCCGTTACAAAACGAGCCTCTTCCATCTGGGCGCGCATACGGCAACAGAGCAATCCAAAAATTAACAACATTGGAAAAGGTGAACCAAAACACCGTAAGCATGCACGCATAAAAATATTCTAATGCCACCGTTGCACCACAATGCGCGCCCAAGTCCTTCCGACCCAGACCCCTCCCCATGTGCAGAGGCCGCCGCCACAGCAGCCCAGGAGACAGCAGCACGCTGCCGCAAGGAGAGTGTAAATAGTGAAGTGTGTGTGCGTGACTGACTGGGACGTACCTGGTACGCCCAGGTGTGTGTGTGTTTAAATAAAAGCGCAAAATAAGTGCGTGTAAATATTGTATATAACAAAAAAAAAAAAAAGGATATTGAAGGACACTGACGTAATAAAACTGTTCTCGGTGGGCTAAGAAAGGTCACCGTATGGGTTTTACATACACCCACGTAGACAATAAGCATTTAATCCCTAACTATAACCTCAATGAAAATTTTAGCCTGTAAGCCGGGCTCCTTTGTACCGGCACCAGGCCATGATGCTCAAAATAAAAACCTGAAACCTGTGTATTGATCTGTTGTCTGTACTTTTTTCCATACGTTTTATTTTTTCTTAACTTCATAAGTTGACAATCTGTGTGTGAAACAGTCTCCAAAATGTATCAAATGATAATTTTCTCGATGTTGCTAATGTTAAACTGGATGTTGAACTCACTGGATAGGATTTCATTTTTACCAATTGTTTGTACAGCGATTTACATTAACAATAGAACAATCGTTGTTGTACATTCCAATTGAATACCATAGGTAGCATTGTAAAGAAATAAGGTGAAGTTAGAAATGAAACAGTTTTGATCTAAAAGAATGGCAAATGAAAAAATAACCAAAACAGAGGGGGAAAACGCCAAGCTAGGAAAACCAGAGCATATGAAACCCACATTGTTTGGCCTACAGTGTTCGGAAATGAACATAAATTACGTTAAGTCTCACCTTAGAACACTCGGAAAGAGAAATATTTTCTACTTTTATCAGCAATTAAGGTTTAAAAGAGGAAAAAAAATTGAGAAGTCAGGAATAAAAAGGTCTTCTTTATTAGTACGAACCTAAACTCTGCCTTTGTCTATCTTATCAAATGTATAATTTTTTAAAAAAAATGTGATATATTTTGATGGAACTTTGAAAACCTATATAATAAGGTTGGTACAATAAGCTTCAATTACAGGTAAGGCAATTTTCGTATGTCATTTATTTCATTAGCGATAGCGATGCCCACACTTGGAGTGAAAAAATAAATGTTCAAAATATTTTTAAAACATAAGGTAAAATAAACAGTCGGAGAAAGAAGGTTTCAATAAGAATATTTTTGTTTCTGTTTTTTGTTTTTTATTCCATTTATACCCCGTCTTAACTGCAATGGTCATATTGGCGGCCGTTCTCCTTTGGAACATATCGATGGTATTAAATCCTGTTCGTTGGGGTTTAATCATTACATCACGCTCACATTCGCGCTCTCATTCATACTTCCAGGCTCTGGGTGAGATGAGGAATTATGTTGGTCGGAAAAAAAATCCCCACCCCCACCGCAGGGAATCTAACCCGGGACCAATAGCATGGCAGGCAGGAGCTCTACCGACTGAGTTACGCGGTCAGTCTACAAAGAAATTGTTATAATATTAAATAAATAGTTTACAACATTTCAAGTAACTATCTTTAAAGCTTATTTTTAAAATGACAAACAAAATTCTTCAATTTTATTACAGTTTACATCCCTGATTAAGGCTTCACGGGTGATCAGCAGCAACAAATTTAAGAAGATAGAGCTTTCGGCCATTGAGTGTAAAGTGGCCGAAAGCTCGATATTCTTAAATTGACGTGGCTGATCACCCGTGAAGCCTTAATCAATTACGCTCGCCGCGAAAGCTACAAGTCTTACATTAGTTTACGTTACATACATATCATATAACAATGTTCAGTGAGGCTTTTCTTGGGGCCATACCTTGAGTCTACAAAGCCTACGTCAAGACGAGTGTAAGTGGATACCCCACTTACGCTCGTCAACGCCGCAGCGAAGACTACCGAATAACCTCGGTAGGGCCGCCTGGTCATCTAGCACACCTTCTACTAACTATGCAGGCTAGTACGCGGGACTTTTTAGGCAACCCTCTTCCCCCTCCGGGCGGCCGAAGCCTGGCCGGAGGTACCCGATTTCTCGCGGGTAATGGGAACACACTGCACCCTCGAGTCCAACCCAATCCGAACAACTCCCATTCAGGGAGGGGCTAGAATGTTCGGCCCGAGGTTTCTCTAGTAACGTCAGACGTACCACGAGTGCTAAGGGTCCGCAGCACCCGCACCACGGCAGCTGAAGGGAACGGATCGCGTCCCCTACAGAAATATCTTATAGCATATAACAAAGATCCACTTTACATGGAATGCGAACAAAACTAGGAAGTCTATGATTTCTTTTAAATATTCATTAGGATTGGAATTGAAATTTATTTATTACGTATTTTTTAATCCTGAAATTTCTATTTCAGGCGTTATTTTAATGCAATTCTACTTTTATATCCTACCGGTTGCGACGAAAAGGTTTGCAGAGGTGTTTTTAATACAGTAGAGAAAAACATGTGAGCACGACACATCAGTTTTTCTCATATTTATTGTCATTCAAATGTATGCCATGATTAAACATCCACTTCCTATCTGTTTATTTACGATAAAACTGTCTGAAGCGACCAAGACAAACCAACCACCTGTGACCCAACTTGTTTGCTAAGTAATCAAGTGTCACTGCTTTTGACCGTAACGGTATCTCGTGGGTAAAAAGTTTATCCACAAGAGGTTCCTAGCATAACTTTGAATGTCTTTCGAACCATGCATGTCTGTAAGCTAGGGATAGTTAAGGAAGGGACCTTCTTTGTGAAAGCAAAGCAGAAACGAGGATGCAAAATAAGAAGGTAAGCTTTAAAAACCTTTATCCGAATGTAGGAAAGGATTAAGTCAAGATGCTGAGAATGGAGTGGGAGAGAGATAAAATAGAATCAGCCCACTAAAAGACCACGACTTCGCTGTTAAAGATATAGAGCAGATTTATAAAGTATTTACTGTGTTACTCAGCTTTGCATTGGTGCCTTATACTTTAACTTATTCCTAACTAGGTTGCCTTCTAACCAACAATTCGAAAAGAGGATTTCATGATTTGGGCTTCCATAAATGTAAATAAATGTTGTTACATTCTCTGCTTATTCTTCAACAAAGTATAACGCTTATTAAAGCTATTATTTCTATCTGTGCCTGTTAATCAAGACATTCACTTGAACAAAAGGCTTTATTACATGTTCACTTGTAAATAAAATGTGATTAGAGGAATGTTGAAAGACCTGGAAAACTCAATTCCGTTTGAATAACTAGGAAAATAAATGAATAACGACTCACTGTTGGCTCAGTGACAGTTGGTCGCAGTTGATGAGTTGTTGAGCCTGATTTTCGAAGAAAACAGTTGAGAATCGTAGTGAAGCAGCAACAAGGATGATAATGGCAGCCGAAGTTAATTTATTGTAATTTGTTTTAGTGTCTAGTAACAGACTTAGTCAATATTCTTCATACGTGATATATGTAAAGTGTGTAATAAGTGTATAAGTATGAAGGTGTACTAGCCAGTGGCAGTTGGTGGGTTAAATTATTAGTGGTGCACAAATGAAAAATAAAATACAGAGTAGTAATGACTCACCTATTTATACAGATTCTCTGCTCTACTCTCCTTAGACCTGGCGAATCTATCGATAACTTTTGCGTTGAAATCGCTGATCTTCATAACAAAATCTCTCTCAATTGAAAGCATTGCTAATGCTGTCAATCGGTCCTGTGACATTGTGTTCCTAAGGAAAGTTTTTATTCTTTTTAAAGTTGAGAAACAGCGTTCTGCTTCAGCGGTACACATTGGCATAGTTAACAGTACTCGGAGGAGTTTGACATATTCGCTGAATGTAGTACATAAATTGCTTTCCTTATTGAAGTCCATCAAGCACAAAGCGCCGGACATTCCACGAAATTCCTCTCGACTGTAAATTACAGTCAGTTCTCTACGAATTTTTGTTCCAATGATAAAAGAATAGAACCTTATTGTTTCTCTAAGGGAATCCTCTGGAAATGTCTTAGAAATTTTCTTGATGAAACAAAGTTGAGGCTACCAGATGCCCCGTGAAGCTAAATCTGTCTTTTGCTTCTCTAAGAATGCCACATACTTCAAGAGCTTCTCTTCTTTTCACATCATGATCTTCTATTCTTCTCCTCTTAATTGCAGTTTCTTCGTGTTCCTCGATATCCACGCTATTTCTTACCTTTTGCACTTCCCTTTCAAATGCGTTTAGCTGGGCGATGGCAAACGTTGCATTGCAGTCTCGTTTCTGCAGCTGATTGTACAAAATGTCCACATGTGGCATGATCTTGTAGAAGAAAGACAGCCAGAATACAAAATTATAATCTTTCAAAGTGGCCATAAACCCAGAAGCGTGAACAAGTGTGGCGTTGTTGTTTAACAGAGCTCTCTTCTGAATAACCTCCATGCATTTAATTAAATTCTCCCTGTGTTCGAAAAGCAGAGCACACAGAAGCTAAGCCTGAAGGTCACGCTATAGCCGTTGCTAAGAGTAGGAGGTTCTAGGTTTATAAACCTCCATTTAAGCAATGTATAAGAAGCCACTCCCCTCTCTTCACCTTCCCGCAACCCCCTCAGAGAGCCCACATTTGGGCGAAATCTTAGGTTAACTCTTCACTGCAAACCTGCGGCTCCTACAGCTAATCACTGTTTATTTCGACTTCTGCGGTCTTGGGCAGCTACATACGATAAGCGTAATTGAAACATGTTTGTATATAAAACAATGCAAACAAGTACAGCTTTAATGTGCAAAATGCACCTGTTGTATATTCAGAATCAGTGAGTGTAGCCGAAACCTGCAACCTTATGGAGGAACCGCCCCTTTGAGAATAGTAGATGAAATACGTCACGATAAGCGTCAAGAATTTATTCTCCTGACAATTTTCCGATTCTTTTTCATACTGTCCTGTTAGGTTGTGAGCTTTGATTTGACGGCCACAACTTACACCATCAGGGAACACTATTTGAGAAAATAGTCTTAAATATTAAACAAGGAATTACTCGGCAATAGTTAGCACCACAAAAAGCTATGTCTACAGTTGTTTGCATAGTAAGATTTTATCTGTCTCAGTTTACCAGTTGTGAAGGTTCATTCAGAATGAAGAAGAGTTTTGAGGGTCTTCCCGAAACAGCAGGATGTATATTTTCATGAAAATTTAATACTATTTAAATCAAATTGTAAGAAAACTTTCTTAGAAAATCAAAAATTTTAATTTTTTATGTTAAAGTAGTTCGTCTTTGGGATTTTTTTAATCTTGAACTTGAACACCAAATTTATATTGAATACTTGAATACCAAAAATAGTTTTAGTGAAGATTTGATATCACATTTTTGGGTGGAATGCAATAATCTTTCTACCGAGCGGGATGGTTCAGGCGGTTTCGTCTGTGGTCCGCATTTGGGAGGCCTGGGTTCGATATCCGTGGCGGACCTACCTTACCCATGGGGTCTTTCGGGGGTTCTCCCGGATCGCTAGGATAATGCTTGGTAGGTTAATTACATCCCCCGAAGTTCCTTTCCCTCCATTTAATCTCCATTATCATTTCATATCATCTCTCATCTGGTGATCTCTTTCAGGGTAGAAGTGCCGGCAGGTGTCTCGGCGGGGCATGGCGGCTACTTCCTCCTCCGGTAGGTGGATGACCACTCTCCTCTCCTCTGCTGGGACCATTTCGGCACCGCTAGCTAGGGACGTTTGGGGCTCGGCTGCTGGGCTCGTTGCCGTCCCGCAGTAGGGGAGCGAGTTCGTTGTCCTGGTCTTTCGGGGGAAGTCTTTATCCAAGTAAACTGTACTGTCGTGGCTGATTAGGTCGGCCGCCCTCTGTCTCCTTCGCCTCATCCTTTCTCCTGGGGATGCCCCACTTGGGGGCATAGGAACAGTGGGCCGAGCATGGTCGCCTACGTACCGAATCACCTCTGTAATGAAATCCCAAAACTATTATTCTTTCTACCTAAACCAGGTACGTGCTACTGAAAGGAAAAACGCTATTTTAGAAAAGTGTCCCAGTGGGCGCGGAATAGTATCCGTATCTGTACATTTGTGGAAAAATGAAACACTAGTTCATACAAATAGACTTATTTGATAACTTACCAGTGATGGATTATTGATATCACATGTCAATTGTTTGAAATTGTTCGGGGTTACAGTGCACAACACATGCCTTCTCTACATTGTCCATTAGAAATCTCTTCACTTAGAAGTATTTGCTTCATAAAAGAACGTGAAGCCGCCAAGATATGTTTGTTGTGCCATAAATGCTACGTGATTGCAAGGGTTATGCAGATTCGGAAGTCTGGTTAGCAGGAATTTAGAACAACTTTTGCTGTAATAAAAAGACGTGAAACTGGCTGACTCGGTATTTTGCTACACGGAAACAAATGAAATAACTCAGTTCAATCGTCGACTGTCGCAATAAGCAACAAACAACTGCTGCTCTAACACTCCCAGCCATTGTTTCTAGACAGTCGCAGACCTTCCAAGAAACTTCTCGGCAGCAACAATAGACAGAGCGCTCTGAAACCTCTCTCTGTCTCTTTCTCTCCTGCCCATGCGCCCGTCTCCGGCTTATTGCGGCAACACAACAATGTCATCGATGACAATACATGGTTCATTAAAAAATTAGTGGCAACACTGCCTGCATTTGGCGCTGTCAGTGATAAATCATGTAAGCTGATAGCAATAAAAAATAACAGCATCTAATGTTTGTTAGCTGTGAGCTTGAAGATAATTTTATTTAATTAGAACTGTTTAGTAAAATTAATTGTATCTTTAGTAGTCTAAATATATTTAGTAACTACGAACAAGCATGCTTCATTAAAATTCAGGTTACAAGAGGTATCAGTGCTCCACAATGTCGTACAGAATTATTGTAAGCTTGTGGTAGATAGACTTTACCATATCGTTCCGTGGTTAGGTGGGAGAATGCGTTTCGTAGAGGAAGGGAAGACGTTCATCAAAAACGAAGCTCGCAGACCGCAATCAGCAAGTTGCCCCTGTTGTTATTTTACTTCCCAGATAAAATTGAAGAATTCTGCAGCATCCTCCATACGCTCCAGATATGAGCACGTGTGATTTCGACCGTTTTGCGAAAATTAAATTACCATTTCTAGGAGTCCGCTTTAGAACCAGACAGGTAATTATAGGAGCAGTAGAGCAGTTGTTCGAGCATTAGGACAATAAGACGTTGTGCATGGCATCCCTCGGCTCTCTGATGTGTGGAGGCGAGCTCATGTTGGAGGAGATTACCTCTAAAAACTGGAATAATGTGACTGCTCCAAAAATGGAAATTAATTGTTCTTTCACCCTGGCCGCATGTATGCTAAAGTCTGGAAGTATAGAGTCAGGCTGAAAAATTAAATGTCATAGATTTGAACCACGGATCTACTGGTTGCCGTCCATCCCACGTGCCAACATGACATTAAATTCTCCCACTGACTCTCGTGTCATATCGGCAAGTTGGCCATAGTAGCTCAATTGCTTAGAGCGCCTGGACGCAGACCAGAAGATCCGTGGTTTAAATCCCGACTATGGCGTTGAATTTTTCAGTCTGACTCTATCTTTCCATACTTTAGCCTACACACGGCCAGTGTGAAAGAACCATTAATTAAAAGATCCGTGGTTCAAATCCCGACTATGGCATTGAATTTTTCAGTCTGACTCTATCTTTCCATACTTTAGCGTACACACGGCCAGCCGCCTCGGTAGCGTGGTGGTAGAGTGTCTGCCTCACGTTCAAGAGGTACCGAGTTCGAATCTCGGTCAGGATGAGTTACCTGGATAAGGTTTTTTTCCGGGGGTTTCCATTGTCCTGAAAGACGAATGTCGGGTAACTCTAAGCTCTATGGACCCTGGGCTCATTTGAGCACCATTTCGCCATATTCCATTCATCGTGAGATATGTCTTTATGTTGGAGGACGTAAAATTACAACAACTACACTCGGCCAGTTTGAAAGAACAATTAATTTCCATTAATTGTACCTAATAGTGGTCTGAACTATAGAGCCCGGGCCTTAAAGTACTTACAGCATAGTAAGTTGCCATTAAGGTAGTTGTCTCATGTGTTTATGAGAACTTCTGGTGGTTTACCGAGAAAAATACGAGTCAGTTGGAGAATTTAATGTCATGTCGGCACGTTGGTCATAGTAACTCAAGGGTTAGAGCGGCTGGATGGCAATCAGTAGATCGGGGGTTCAAATCCCGGCTATGGCATTGAATTTTTCAGTCTGACTCGATCTTTCCAGCTCCAAAAATGTTTTATTTGTAGTTATATCAAATGTTGCCAGTAATTATTGAATGACCTAAATATATAATACCAATTCTTATGTTAAATGTGGATATGCTAGAACTGCCTTTACTGCTACTAATTTGATATTTTAATTCATCAAGCGACTTCTCATAATGGATTTCTAAAACTCCTTTTCTCTATTGTAGTTTATTAACAAAATTTCTATAAGTAATTATTTAACTAAATAGGTTTAATACCCTCTCCTGGATATTCCAAACCCTATTTTCAGAGTTCTGTTTTCTAGGTTATTTATACTTGCTGTACTTGTTGTTTTGAGGCTGTTAAAGAGTAGGAGTACTGATACGCTTCAGTACTTCTTATTTTAGCGGGCCGGGAAAACATCTCCGGAATGTTCTCCAGGCGCCCAGCATCCCCCTACACGCCACAAATTTTGTGTCTCAAAGACGTCTGTCTACACGGATATAGCTTCAATCCCAGCTTGTGTTGTCTTCATCTAAGATTACGGCGGTTCACAGCAAACGGAAATGTCAAACCATTAAGTGTTGTCGCTTTTCTTGCTTTTGGAGATAAAACCGTCTGCCTTCTCCCCCGAAATTACTACAGAAAGTATTTTCTCCTCATGTTAACTTTCTTCAATTATATCAGGAGTGCTGATATCTTTACAGTAATTTAAATAAGATTTACGAGCATTTATTGCCACGAGTTTCAAAGCTGAATTAAATTACTTAAAGAAAATTATAAGGAAGCTGAATAGATGTTCGTATTCATTGTTATGAGCATACATGATCTACCGCGTATGCGCCAAATGCAGACAGTGTTGCCACTAATTCTTTAATGACGCATGTATGTATACGTTTGTGATTTCTGCTGTTCGACTGTTTAAACGTGCTTATTCCTCATAATTAATGCTTTAATATTGAAGCGTGCAAATCCCTGCCAGGGCGGTTGAGTTGACCATTTGGGGGATTACGCTAGGTCAGGTGTTTATATGTCACCATTAGAGAGGTTCAAAAAACAAAAGAGTAAAACAGACTGCTTCAATTTCCAGCCTTTCGTAAACAGCTCCATTCTCCCTTAACCAAAAGTTGACATGTCTGCAACACAAAAGCTTTTGCTAAATTATTACTAAAATGGTAAACATATATTGTTATTTGTGTGCTATTTAATGTGATTAACCTGTCGAAATTCTGGGTAAAAATAGATTTTGTGAAGCAATGGGTTAGAAAGTGGTTTATAAACAGAAAATGCCAGAGAGGGTGTCCGCTGTGCCAGGTGACGCATGGTTATAGTGTGTGGAGAAGTGATCTCGAGGCAGTAAAGACTAATCAAGAACGGTAAAAAGGTTCCTCGCATCACTTTCAGGAGCTCCTGTAAATATAACAGACCAGCGAGTTAATACGCAAGATGTTGGGATGACATACTTATTCAACAAGTTATATGCCTAGAGCGGAAGCAGTTCGCTCGTAATGAGTGCGAGCAGAGGAGTCCTGTGTTCGATAATATGACCTTCGGCTGTTAAGTCCCGGGCCTCACATAGAGATGGCGCAATTGAGCCAGCTTGACGGATAGTATCATATAGTTTAACTCTAGGCTAGCTTGTATCCATAGTTACAGGCCACTAGCGTGGTTAGTTTTTGAATGAGTGTATTTTAAATAAGACGAATGTAGAGGTTTCGCGAAAATGGAAATGTGAAATGTGTAGTGTTTAACGCCCGCTTTCACTACATACGGCACCGCAGGCGGTGACACTGATGATATATGAGATGAAGATGGAGCACCGGTGGAATGAGATGGCAGGGGAAACCGGAGGTCCCGGAGAAACCCGCCCCAACGCCGTGTTGTCCACCACAAATCTCACTTTGCGGTCGCCTGGGATCCAACCCGGGCCGTCTTGGTGAGAGCCAAGCGGTCTAACCACTGAGCCACGGCGTGGCCTACGAAAATGGAGGATTTGGAAAACGAGCAGTGAATAAATATTTCCATTTGAAAGGCTTAAGGCTTAAAGAAATCAAAAGGGAAATAGCTCACTTTGCTGTCGCCTGGGATCGAACCCGGGCCGCCTTGGTGAGAGCCAAGCGGTCTAACCACTGAGCCACGGCGTGGCCTACGAAAATGGAGGATTTGGAAAACGAGCAGTGAATAAATATTTCCATTTGAAAGGCTTAAGGCTTAAAGAAATCAAAAGGGAAATAGACAGTACATTGAAAGACTCTGCCCCTTCATATACAATGATTAAAAGGTGGGTTGCAGAGTTTAAAATGGCACTAGTCATGAGCCTCGCTCTGTAGGTCCTGTGGAAGTCACAACTCCAGAGGTGATTGAAAATATGCATCGATTAGTACTGGAAGACCGCATATTGAAATTGTTTTGAGATACCAGAGGCTATAAACATATAAAAAAGAACCTGCAGGTAATGTTTTAAGTAATGTTTTCGGCTTTCACAAGGTCTGTGCAAGATGGGTGCCGCGTTTGCTGACACCTGATCAAAAGTTGTAAAGAAAAGCTGTTTTTGTTAAGAATTTGGAGCTCTACTGTAAAAATTCCAGTGAAGTTTTGAGACAGCTTATTACTATGGATGAAACTTGGATACATCACAACACTCCAGAAAGTAAATCACAGTCAAAACAGTGAAATGCGCCAGGTGCACCAACTACAAGAATTGGCAAAGGCAATTTTGTCAGCTAACAAAGTTACTGCGAGTGTTTCCTGGGGTTAACAGGGAATTATTTTAAATGATCACTTGAAAAAGGGTAAAGGTATCACTGGTGACTACTATGCAAGGTTATGTAGCGTTTCAGTGATGAGGTGAGAAGGAAAATATGTCATTTGGCAAATAAAAAAATCTTGTTTCTTCATGACAATGCTCTGGCCCATTGTTTAGTCATCGCAGTTTGAAAAAATGTGTGAATTAAAGTTAGAATTGCTTGAACATTCACCCTATTTGCCAGATCTAGCACCTAGTGACTACCACCTGTTCCCGAAACACAAAAATGTGATTGGAGGACGAAGTTTTCACAGCAACGAGGAAGTCATTGATGGATAAACAGCTGCTTTGAGGACTATGAGAAATGGCTCCACAGAGATGGTTTAATTAAATTAGAACACCAAACTGACAAGTATATTATACTTTTTGGAGATTAGGTTGAGAAATAAAGAATTTTAAGTCCGGGGCTTATCAGCCGGCTCTTGTAAATGAATGATTGTAGGAGCAGTACTGTTCTAGAGTTACCGAAAGACAAAAGAGACGAAGCATTTTCAACTGTCGTTTGTTACACCTCTGTGTGCAAAGAAGTGTGCAGTGAATAAGAAACTTGAATTAAGTCACAAAACTACTGCTGAAATATACTTCTTTACTGACAAATATAATGTTTTGTGTAATATTAAAACCTTTCTGAGCATCAGTCATTCTCATGATGTGCATTTATGATATGAATATTGCAGTACTTGTTAAACTGTTGTTAAAGTGGTCATCATTCAATTGTTTGTAGTGATGTGAAAGTGTGTAATTTCTAGGCCGGTATATACCGAGTCTGTTTTAATTATTTAACTGCGAATTTTGCTTCTTCTAGTCCTTGTATCTAATATTTCAGCAAGCATCTCGAGAAGTAGATGGTTTTGTAAGTATAATTTGTATTGGAAGCCATAAAAAAGTCAACGATAGTGCATGGGGGAATTTGATTGAATTTATAATGAAGTGCAGTCAAATGTTTTCTTATGCCAATTGGATGGGCCAGAATCTTGCAACTAATCTTGATCTATTGTACCTAGATACAACAAATAGTATAGTACAAATAATAATTTATTTGTATTGCCATATCTTACAATCTCAGAAGTTTTACACTTCCAATCTAAGTACAAATTTCCCCAGTAACACAACTTCACTTATCTTATTTAAATCCTGGGGACCGGTTTCAAAGCAATCATCTGCTTTATCCTCAGCCACTCAGATGACACTCACCCACTAACTGACTGACTGACCTTGACCACTACCGGAGTTTGAAGGATAGCTCCTTATCTAACTGCCATCTACCGGGGACAACACAAACTTATTGATGATGTCTATTGGAGGGATATCAAAATTCATTACGCGATCCTTATTTTTCAAAATAAATATCTTCTCCCATTTTTGGTCATATAATCATGAAGTAAATCCAGAAGTTAAATTATTGAAAAAATTGAAAGAACCGATAGATTTAATGGTTTGCATCATCTATATGGCCTGCTTGGTTATTAACTTAAGTTGAATTACAGATGGCCATGTATGAAATATCAGCTTCAGCTTCATTACGTGGTTTTTAATTTTGAAAGAAATTAGAGATTATAACGGAAGCTTTAGCACCATTTCCCTACTTGGAGCAGTTAGCAGCTGAAAAATGTCGCAAAGCTGCACAAGAATGCGCTTTGGGGAAAACTTTTCATAAAAGGTGCTTGATTTATTTTCGCTAGGAGAATTTCCAGGTCACGGTTTCAATATGCGACGCCCCTATGTCATTTGTCATCTCTCTTAATTCAGATTTTGGCCGCATGGTGGCCATAGCTTCGATGTGCTTTTCATCTTTATTTACTAACCTCCATATATCTTTTATAATTTTTATGTAAAAGCATTTTCAAGTATTTGCTAATTCCCCTGGAGAATTTTTTTGTGCCTGATCATCGACGTGTGTGTGTGGTTCTACCACCTTTTATTTATAGCCCTTCCACAGTCGTGCAGGGAAGCGGACGAGGGGTGGGGGATGTATGTACCGACAGCGAGTAAAGAACAATATATATAATGGAATTTAGAGGCTCGGCCGTATGACACAGTATTCCACTCCTATAGCGGAGTGTTTTATATGGCATCCTTCTTACTACACAGGGATGTCCACAGAATCTCTCAGAGTTTTATTCTATTTCAGCCTTCCACGGTCTGTTTACTTTCTGTACTGAAGTAGAAACTCGTTTACCCGGATCAACTGAGACCAGGGCCGTTCCGAGTTAACGCTAAACCGGGTTGTTCAAAGAAAGATGGAAAAACGATAAAAAAAGAAACATGTACATCACCAAAATTTTTTATTGGGAGTTTAGGAATTACTGTCACCACACATTCACCTACACACATCATTGCATGTACTGTAATATCCCATGTATTTGCACTGTACACAATATACGAAGACTGAGACTGATTTTTTTCACAGATGTTTATTACTGTAATTCAATGTTTACCTCACTTTCCTCTCGGGCAGCCAGCCAGTTGAAAAGACTATAAGATATCAACGTTTCGGGAGTGTGCATCTCTCCCATCATCAGGATATTGTGACTTTGTGGGTTCGTGAAATTAAAAGTCCAATTGCACAGACTCAAAATGTTCTTTATTTCTACCGAATTACAGTTGGGACACTTGCCAATTACATAGAATTACTTAGCGCACACAATTACAATCCACCAGTTCGTCTGTCACAGGTCCACTCCGTACTCGCAATTACGTACAACTCCTCTGACACATGTACACCGTCTTCCAGTCCGCGCCCGCCTCGGTAGCGTAGATGGTAGCATGTCTGCCTCACGTTCAAGAGGTCCCGAGTTCGAATCTCGGTCAGGGTGAGTTACCTGGATAAGGTTTTTTCCGGGGTTTTCCCTTATCTTTACAGACGAATGTCGGGTAGCTCTAAGCTCCATGGACCCTGGACACATTTGAGCATCATATCACCCATTTCATTCACCGTCCGATATGACTTAAGGAGTTGGAGGACGTAAACTTACAAAATTACAAAAATTATAATTACAAATTCCAGTCCGTTCCCTCACTCGGCGCACCTCACGGCTCCTCACCAAGAACTAACTGACTCGTCCACTGCAGGCCTTAGGGAAGATCGCCGTTTCTGGAAGGTTCGCGGCTCGCACAATTATCCCGATATTTCCAGACGTCTGGTGGGAGGGGAAAGAGACGGTACAGGGCTCGTGCCGCTCTTCTAATCATCCTCTCAGTAACACGAGATAAATGGGAAGGCGTGGGCTGAATGCTTCCCGTCTGGCCCTACTGCCGGCAGGTTCTATCGGGAATTCCGAACTTCGGATGGTTATAAAATGTTATAACCACAAATGAAACACTGGATATAAGTGACAAAACACTATCAAAATTTGCATTACTGAACAAAAGACTGTTTTCAGTAAATTAAATGCCAGGTCAGGAAATGGCGTGAGTATAGAAAATTGTATCAAAGAAACATAACTACTTAACTTGATTTTCAAGCTGTAGAAGCTTCTCTTTGCTTCTTAAACCAACGGATTTCCATTTTAAGTCCGGTTTCCAAGAGGAGCTGAACGGAAATCCAGCATCACCATTTCAGGGGAAATCGCCAAAGCCTCCTTAATTCTCCGCTCCCAGTAACTGTTGCATATTGCCAAGATGGTCGTCTCCCGAAAATTGGCTCTATGGTCGTTATCAAAACAATGCTGTGCCAGCCCAGACTTCTCAGGCTGCATTAAACGAATGCTCCGTTCATGTTCGATTACTCTGGTAGCGATGGTCCTTCCGGTTTGTCCTATATACCGTGTCACACTTGCACTTGGAAGTCCGGTTTGTCTTTCACTGGTCTCAACAGATGTTTAATAATCTCAGGTCTCAATGTTTACCTGCTTTATTGTGACGACACTTCCACTTCTAAATGATCTACTGTTCCAAATTTGCTGTATAAGTTCTCACTATTAAAGTATGTATACCATTTTAGTAGTTCAGTACCACATTGGTAGTCACCATTAAGGTAGTTGTTTCATGTGTTTATAACTCCTAGTAGTTTACCGGGAAAATACGAGTCAGTTGGAATTTAATGTCATGTCGGCACGTTGGCCATAGTAGCTCAGGGGTTAGAGCGGCTGGACGGAAACCAGAAGATCCGTGGTTCAAATCCCGGCTATGGCATTGAATTTTCCACAATTTAGCCTACACACGGCCAGTGTGGAAGAACAATTAATTTACACTTTTTCCCCTTGTTCCATTTATACCCCCCCCCACCCGCCTTTAACTGCTATGGTCATATCGGCGGCCATTCTCCTTTGGAACATACTGAAGGTGTTAACTCGATTGATTTTTAATCATTACGCACACATTCACACTCCCATTGATACTTCCAGACTCTGGGGAAGATGGGGAATCATCTTGGTAGGAGAAAAATCCCCACCGCCACCGCCGGGAATGGAACCCGGGACCCCCTAGCACGACAGGCATGTGCTCTACCGACTGAGCTACGGGGCCAGCCTGTAACACATTTGTTTTAGTTCAGAGGAGGCACATTCTCCTAGCTCTACAATGTTAACTCAATAATTATTTTGTATATGTTCTCTCAGATCTGCAAAGCATGTATTATTCTTTATACTGGAACTATTGATCTATAAGTTTAATAGTATACATAAATGATAGAGCACTTGATAAATAATTATGGATACTAAATAATATCCTGTGTTAAAATTAATGCTTAATGATTGAAGTAAACTACTAATGCAACCAGAGGGTTGCATGAAAATGCGCGTGTATCAGTTCTGAAAAGTCAAAGTCAAAGAGTAAAATATATTTCCCTTTTGTTAATTTGTGTCTTCCATTTTTAGTCATATCAGACAATAAATGAAGTGATCTTCAAATGAGCCAAGGATGCATAGAGCTTAGAGCTAACAGACATTCATATTTCAGGATTGGGGAAAACTTCGAAATAAAAAAAAACTTATCCAGATAACTTTCCCTGGCCGAGATTCGAATTTGGGACCTCTTCATGCTCAAATGGACCCAGGGTTCACAGAGCTTAGAGCTGCCAGACAGTTATCCTTCAGGATAAAGGAAAACTTCGGAAAAAAACCTTATCCACATATACCTTCCTGGCCGAGATTCGAATCCGGGACTCCAGAAAGGTGAGGCAGACATGCTACCATCTATGCTACAGAGGCGGGCGTTAAAGATCTGTTTCACATAAGAAATAGAAGCCTACGTTTCGGCAGCATATAGTGCAGGTTCTTTCGTAGGCGAATCATGAAGTAAGCTGGAATGCTGACAGTCCGTAGCAACTTAAGAAGGCGCTCGAGTCATCACTTACTTGGCGGTAACAGCAAGGGGATTCGCGGTTTAGTGTTTCAGCAACTCACGGCAACTTATGCTTCTTGCCGCTGCTGCCGATACGGACACACCACCGTCACCAGCAGTGAGGAGCCTCGTTGCCACTACTGTGGAGCAGCGTGCCTCACTACAGTCTGCAAGGGACACGACCTCTCGCGCCGTCCCCTCTACTGTGCCACCTGCAACACCGCAGGCCAATTCACGGTACAAGCTGTGCCCCCTAAATCCCAAACCAGGCCGAACCTCTAACCGCCAACACCCTCATACTTCACGCCACATCCCGCAGCAGACAACCCAACGCCGCACATACGCACAAATCACTTCTGCACACCGTCACCGCCACACTCACAGACCTGCAGGCATCCATTGAGAAGCTGACCACGCGGGTAGCTACATGGGAGGAAGCCCTGCGTCAGACGTTGGATGATGTCAGGGAAGCCGCCCAAGCCCCACAAAGCGCTTCTCAGGAAGGGACCAGCGCTACATCTGAGACCTTAGGCTACTGCAAGTCCAAGCTCGAGAAGATCGCCGGCTATATCAACGACACCCGTGCGCCGAGCAGGAAGCTTGAGGAGGCCCTCCGCACACACCAGGGCTACATCAGGCAGAGCATTGATGACCCCAGGAGAACCCTGGCTCCAAACAACGGAGCACCGCCGCCACACGCCCAGCCTCACAGAGACTCTCGCGCCCATTGTACGCCGCCGCCATAGGAACTGCCTCGCCGCAACCCTCCACCAAACCGAGCCTTTGAAGGCATCAGCCACACCATCGATGCCAGCACAACTGGCGGTTGCGCATTTTGCCAAAATTAAAGTTCAATAGTCACCTCAGTTCACAGGTCGCAGTCAGGGTCCCCTGGATCATGGCTGCTACCTGACGACCACAAGCGGATTTTCCGCAAACGTAGTTTCTACCCACGTACAGCCGGGTTGCTTTGGCGGTACCGGCCATCAACTTCGCCTCAACAGTCCAAACTAAACTAGCACCACAGGCCCCAATACATAGAATCACCTCAGAACAACATCCCTCCCATGCCACATCCTTCTTCCTGCCCAGATACCCAATATATCCTGTTGTTGGTTTTTCCTATACCTTTATTCCTGCCCCCCTACAAAAGTGGCTATAACAGTTAATCTAAACGATAAATTTGTTGGTAATTTCATAAATTAACAGATATAACACTTCGGTAGCTAAAACTTCCACTGATAATATTCAGAAAGAGTGTAATTCAACATCTTCAAACAGTAGGTAACTCCTTCAAATACTACATTATATTGGAAACATCAACGAAAGTACGTACATCGTGGAGCCTACACTCACATTCTTAGAAATGAGTTTGGCTCTTTTTTCTTAAACAGGTAAACTACAATCTTGGAAATGGAAATAAGAACACATTGACGCCGGTGTGTCAGACCCACCATACTTGCTCCGGACTCTGCGTGAGCGCTGTACTAGCAATGGTCACACGCACGGCACAGCGGACTCACCAGGAACCGCAGTGTTGGCCGTCGAATGGCGCTAGCTGCGCAGCGTTTGGGCACCGCCACCGTCAGTGTCAGCCAGTTTGCCGTGGCATACGGAGCTCCATCGCAGTCTTTAACACTGGTAGCATGCCGCGACAGCGTGGACGTGAACCGTATGTGCAGCTGACGGACTTTGAGCGAGGGCGTATAGTGGGCATGCGGGAGGCCAGGTGGACGTACCGCCGAATTGCTCAACACGTGGGGCGTGAGGTCTCCACAGTACATCGATGTTGTCGCCATTGGTCGGCGGAAGGTGCACGTGCCCGTCGACCTGGAACCAGACCGCAGCGACGGACGGATGCACGCCAAGACCGTCGGATCCTACGCAGTGCCGTAGGGGACCGCACCGCCACTTCCCAGAAAATTAGGGACACTTGCTCCTGGGGTATCGGTGAGGACCATTCGCAGGCGTCTCCATGAAGCAGGGCTACGTTCCCGCGCACCGTTAGGCCGTCTGCCGCTCACGCCCCAACATCGTGCAGCTCGCCTCCAGTGGAGTCGCGACAGGCGTGAATGGAGGCGCGAATGGAGACGTGTCCTCTTCAGCGATGAGAGTCGCTTTTGTCTTGGTGCCAATGATGGTCGTATGCGTGTTTAGCGCCGTGCAGGTGAGCGCCACAATCAGGACTGCATACGACCGAGGCACACAGGGCCAACACCCGGCATCATGGTGTGGGGAGCGATCTCCTACACTGGCCGTACACCTCTGGTGATCGTCGAGGGGACCCTGAATAGTGCACGGTACATCCAAACCGTCATCGAACACATCCGAGACCGAATGGGAGGCTTGCTGTTCCAACAGGACAATGCACGTCCGCATGTATTCCTTGCTACCCAACGTGCTCTAGAAGGTGTAAGTCAACTACCCTGGCCAGCAAGATCTCCGGATCTGTCCCCCATTGAGCATGTTTGGGACTGGATGAAACGTCGTCTCACGCGGTCTGCACGTCCAGCACGAACGCTGGTCCAACTGAGGCGCCAGCTGGAAATGGCATGGCAAGCCGTTCCACAGGACTACATCCAGCATCTCTACGATCGTCTCCATGGGAGAATAGCAGCCTGCATTGCTGCGAAAGGTGGATATACACGGTACTAGTGTCGATATTGTGCATGCTCTGTTGCCTGTGTCTATGTGCCTATGGTTCAGTCAATGTGATCATGTGATGTATCTGAACCCAGGAATGTGTCAATAGTTTCCCCTGCCTGGGACAATGAATTCACGGTGTTCTTATTTCAATTTCCTGGAGTGTATATATATACACTGGCAAAAAAGAATATATTATCATATATAAGATTTTTAAATTAATTAATTTTAGTAAATTTATTTCAAGAAATTAACTTCTTAATTCAATCACCCAAGGACTCGCGTAGTAGCAGAATATTCCATGCATGAAGGCCGCTTCATGGAAAAATCTAGAACATTCGAAATCTAAAACAATCGCGCAGCGTCTATAAGCAGAGCGAGAGTCAGCAGTCTGTAAGGTTAGATTAGATTAGATTGACTTGCGTTCAGTTGGTTCAGTTGTAGCCAGAAAAGGCTGTGAACATTGAACATGTCCAGAGGTATAAAGTTTAATAGCATATATATGTACAAAAGTTAACATAAGACACATATTATAATATACAGGCAATATGAACAACATTATGGAAAACAGAGCAGGGATAATTATATATGATACAAAATGAAACACTTTTTAAACCAACTTTCACTTGGCTTATGCCAGTACGTCTCAACCTTTTTGCAATTGATACCATTCTTGTTATTTATTAAATATATATACATTAAAGATAATCTTGCAACTTGCATCAAATATTTATTAGTAATGATTTGTCATTGGAATAGTTAAATACTACTTATAGAGCTACAGAAGCATTATCAGGATAATTTGTCATTCAGATAATCTTGTACAGAATAAAAAGATTTTGAGCAAAGGTACTCTCTAACAGGTTTTTTTAAAAGTACCGAAATTATCAACTTTTTCTTTAAGAACATTAGGAAGTGCGCCAAATATTTTGATAGTTTCACAATGCACACTTTTCTGGAAGCAAGAAAGTTTAGCACTGGGATAATGAATATTATACTTTTGTCTAGTGTTTATTTTGTGAATTACATTATTTGTTGCAAATAAGGCACGATTGCATACAAAGAATTTTAGGGTCGAGAATATATACATGCAAGGAAGCGTTAATATCTTCAATCTTGTAAAAAGATCTTTACAGGAACATCTGGTGTGGGTGTTAGTAATGATTCTTATAACCCTCTTTTGCATAAGAAATATTTTTTTTTTACTTTCTACTGAGTTGCCCCAAAATAATATTCCATATTCCATAATAGAGTTAAAGTATGCATAATACACTAATTTAAGTATGTCAATAGAACTCACATTAACCAGCTCTCGGATAGCATAACAGGCAGAGCTGAGTTTAGGTAAGATATAATTTATGTGAGCTTTCCAATCTAAACATCTGTCTACTTGAAGGCCCAGAAATTTTATGCTGTCAATTTCTTCTAATAACATATCATTAATCCCGATTTCTATTTCAGTATGTGATGTACGACAGGTTATAAATTTGACCACTTTTGTTTTGTCTAGATTCACAAATAATTTGTTTGCTTTAAACCAGCATGAAATACAGTTCAAAGTATAATTCATTTTAATTATACACTCGTTTAAATTTGTACTGGTCACCAGGACACTACTGTCATCAGGGAAAAGAACTGTACTTGCAATGTCCTTTATATAAAGTGAGAGGTCATTTATTAGATAAGAAATAATAAAGGCCCTAACACGGAACCTTGGGATACTCCATGAGTTACTACTTTCCAGTTTGAAGTTTGTTTTTCATAACCAATATCACTGACAGCTACTTCAACACTCTGTTTTCTTTCATTTAGATATAAGGTGCTGCCATAGAAGACGGATCTATGTGGTAAGGCGAGGCCCTCATGGTTGCTAAGAAGTGCTATTTAGTAATTTCCCTAATGTAACTAGTGAATCTTTGCAATATAAATATAGAGGTTTTACAATTCGATGTCCAAAATCAAGCATTACCCAAAGATTTCAATTAAAACTATATTACATTTATGCACTTCCATTCATCTTTGTACGCAATGTTTCTACGAAACGAATAAATAATTCCAATTACCTTCAAAATAAATTATACAAATAATTTCGTTAAGACAACACGAACGTTGCTTTTTTTTCTGCTATAAAATAATTTGTTCTTCAGGGGAGCCAGTTTGAGCTTTCCCAGTTTAATTTAAATGCTTGACGACTATGGTCGCCATTAACACCCCCCAGTGCTTCTCTCTTTGGTCCATTAGCCATTAAACTGCTTAATAAAAGCATTCGGCTGAACTGGACCATTATCGACATTTGTGCTGCTCTTTGCGATAATCCGGCCCCGATAACGTCTCACTTAACGGTTTTAATATACTCTCTGCTCATAATTATTCATCCAAGTTAAGTGCCGAAAATAAATAACACTTTAGCCCATAACGTAAATCTATTATTCAACTAACATTTTGCCACAAATTGCAATTGGAAGATCGTTAGCTTTTTGTTTTTCACACCCCGCTTCGAATAAAGGCGCAAGTGGGGCATAGCTTCGGTCGGTACTCGATTGAGAGCGCTGTGTGACAAAAAACACGTGTTACACCCACTTGACACTATAATACTGTAACGGACTCTTATTTATGAAATATTTAATTCGACATAGGTATCTGCTGTAACCGAGGAAATTGATCAGGCGGTAGCGTTATAACTCCGGGAGATCGTACCTTCTATTCTCGGAACTGGCCTTATCTTTGTAAGATAGATGAGAGTATGGGTAAAGATAACAAGCGAATGCAGCGCTCGTCAGTGAAGGTCGATACGCCTCGAAGTTTTGTCATAGTTTGCTGTAACGAACTGTTAATTCGGAACAGTGTAGTTTCAATTGTTTTTGAATACTATAAGCAACTGTTATTTTTAAACTGTATAAATGGACTTACTGCTATCAACCTATAATTTTAGAATCTTGTACAGTAGAACCTCGTTTACCCGGATCAGCCAGGACCAGAGCCTATCCGAGCTAACGATAATTCGGGTTATCCAGAGAATGACGTAAAATGACAAAAAATGTACCTCACCGATAATATGTATTATAATAACCAATGTGTTTGCACTGTACACCCCCTCCCCGCAGGGGCCTACTAAGGTAGGTACAGGATTGGCGATCGAGCCAAGTCTCTCCATTGGGTGTCTCTGAGTGGTGAGAGCTAATGCCAAACGCCCATACAGGGTCCACATCCAAGTTTGACCCTAATCTAATTTAAATAAAGTAAATTAAATTAAAGTCAAATTAAAGTCAAAGCGAAGCCAAAGCAAAGCCAGAGCGAGGCCAGAGCGGAGCCTGAGTGGAGCCTGAGCGGAGCCAGAGCAAAGTCAAAGCAATGTCAAAGCAAAGCCAGAGCAGAGCCAAAGCAATGTCAAAGCAAAGCCAGAGCAGAGCCAGAGCGGAGCCTGAGTGGAGCCTGAGCGGAGCCAGGGTGGAGCCTGAGTGGAACCTGAGCGGAGCCAGAGCAAAGCCAAAGCAATGTCAAAGCAAAGCCAGAGCAGAGTCAAAGCAATGTCAAAGCAAAGCCAGAGCAGAGCCAGAGCGGAGCCTGAGTGGAGCCTGAGCGGAGCCAGAGCAAAGTCAAAGCAATGTCAAAGCAAAGCCAGAGTGGAGCTAAAGCAAAGCCAAAGCAAAGCCAGAGCAGAGCCAGAGCGGAGCCTGAGTGGAGCCTGAGCGGAGCCAGAGCAAAGTCAAAGCAATGTCAAAGCAAAGCCAGAGCAGAGCCAGAGCGGAGCCTGAGTGGAGCCTGAGCGGAGCCAGAGCAAAGTCAAAGCAATGTCAAAGCAAAGCCAGAGCAGAGCCAGAGCGGAGCCTGAGAGAGCCAGAGCGGAGCCTGAGTGGAGCCTGAGCGGAGCCAGAGCAAAGCCAAAGCAATGTCAAAGCAAAGCCAGAGCAGAGCCAGAGCGGAGCCTGAGTGGAGCCTGAGTGGAGCCTGAGCACAGCAAAAGCAATATCAAAGCAAAGCCAGAGCAGAGCCAGAGTGAGGCCAGAGCGGAGCCTGAGTGGAGCCTGAGCGCAGCCAGAGCAAAACTAAAGCAAAACAAAGTCAAAGCCAGAGTGGAGCCAGAGCGGAGCCAGAGCGAAGCCTGAGTGGAGCCTGAGCACAGCCAAAGCAATATCAAAGCAAAGCCAGAGCAGAGCCAGAGTGAGGCCAGAGCGGAGCCTGAGTGGAGCCTGAGCGGAGCCAGAGCATAGCCAAAGCAAAACCAAGTCAAAGCCAGAGTGGAGCCAAAGCGGAGCCAGAGCGGAGCCAGAGCGGAGCCAGAGTGAAGCCTGAGTGGAGCCTGAGCACAGCCAAAGCAATATCAAAGCAAAGCCAGAGCAGAGCCAGAGTGAGGCCAGAGCGGAGCCTGAGTGGAGCCTGAGCGGAGCCAGAGCATAGCCAAAGCAAAACCAAGTCAAAGCCAGAGTGGAGCCAAAGCGGAGCCAGAGCGGAGCCAGAGCGAAGCCTGAGTGGAGCCTGAGCACAGCCAAAGCAATATCAAAGCAAAGCCAGAGCAGAGCCAGAGTGAGACCAGAGCGGAGCCTGAGTGGAGCCTGAGCGGAGCCAGAGCATAGCCAAAGCAAAACCAAGTCAAAGCCAGAGTGGAGCCAAAGCGGAGCCAGAGCGGAGCCAGAGTGAAGCCTGAGTGGAGCCTGAGCACAGCCAAAGCAATATCAAAGCAAAGCCAGAGCAGAGCCAGAGTGAGACCAGAGCGGAGCCTGAGTGGAGCCTGAGCGGAGCCAGAGCATAGCCAAAGCAAAACCAAGTCAAAGCCAGAGTGGAGCCAGAGCAGAGCCAGAGCGGAGCCAGAGCGAAGCCTGAGTGGAGCCTGAGCACAGCCAAAGCAATATCAAAGCAAAGCCAGAGCAGAGGCAGAGTGAGGCCAGAGCGGAGCCTGAGTGGAGCCTGAGCGGAGCCAGAGCAAAACTAAAGCAAAACAAAGTCAAAGCCAGAGCGGAGACAGAGCGGAGCCAGTTCGGAGCCAAAGCACGGCCAAAGCAATGTCAAAGCAAAGCCAGAGCAAAGCCAGAGCAGAGCCAGAGTGAGACCAGAGCGGAGCCTGAGCGGAGCCTGAGGGGAGCCTGAGCGGAGCCTGAGCGGAGCCAGAGCAAAGCCAAAGCAAAAGCAAGGCAAAGCCAGAGCGGAGACAGAGCCAGGCCAGAGCAAAGTGAGAGGAAATCCAAAGCAAAGCGAGAGCAAAGTCAGAGCAAAGTCAAACTAATGCCAAAGCAAAGCCAGAGTAGAACCAAAGCAAAGTCAAAGCGGAGCCAGCGCAAAGCCAGAGTACAGCGAGAGGAAATCCAGAGTAAGGCCAGAGCAAAGCTAAAGCAAATCCAGAGCGGAGCCGGAGCTTAGCCAGAGCCAAGATAGAGACAGGCTAGAGTGAATTGAGAGTGAGGTTAGAGTGAAGCCAGAGCTGGATCGGGGTGGTGGCTGGAGCCTGGCCAGAGCAAAGCCAGAGCGAAGCTAGGGCCAAGCCAGGGTTAAGTTACAGAATGAAGGTAGTGTGAGGCCAGAGCAAAGCCAGAGCGGGACCGGAGCGGGGCCGGAACCTAGCCAGAGCCAAGCGAGTGCGAAGCCAGAGCCAAGCCGGAGTTAAGTTAAAGAATGAAGTTAGAGTGAGGCAAGCAAAGCTAGAGCGGGGCCGGAAGGGAGGCCGGAGCCTAGCTAGAGCCAAGCCAGAGCCAAGTTAGAGTGAAGTTAAAATGAGGTTAGAGTAAAGCCGGAGAGAAACCACAGCGGAACCAGAACGGAGCAAGAGCAAAGTCAAAGCGGAACCAGACCACAGTCAGAGCAAAGCCAAAACAAAGCCAAAGCGGAGATAGAGCAAAGCCAAAGCAAAGTCAAAACGGAGATAGAGCAAAGCCAGAGCAAAGTCAAGGCAAAGCCAAAGCAAATCCAAAGCAAATTTAAAGTAAACTTATAGTAAAATCAAATGAAAGTTATAGTCAAGTAAAATGTTGCACTGTATAGGATATAGCTACAAACTAGTCGGTAGTAAAAGAGGCAGTGAGCTTCTGTTGTTTGAATTTGGTGAATCACTGTTTTGAGCAGCGCGATCTCGCATCCGCTTTAACATTAGAAGTTCATTTGTCAATGTTTCAACTTGCCTCTCGAAGTAAAGCATCAATTTCTCTATGTTTGCTACTGCTTATACGTGGATCATAACCACAGCTGGTTCATCAACACTGTCTAAATCTGAATGCTCTTAATCTTTATGTTCAGTAACATTGCATGATGCAATAATGTCTTGCTCTATAATTTGTTTATAACCTCCGTCATTGTCAACGGCTTCAACATTGGAACAGCCATCGATGTTTTTAAAAATGTCTGTAAATTCCTCTTCAAGACTTACTTTTTATTCTTCTTCAGTCTTGTTTTCTGATAAGTCAAACACCAGGCCACACATTTTCTCATGACTTTATCAAAGTACCTGCTGAGAATAACAATGTATTGTGTGTAAAATTAGTCTTCATTTATTACCTAAAAAGCATAGTCTTTTTTTTTTTTTTTTTTTTTTTTTTTCAAAACTGGTCGGGGTTAAAGAAGTTTTACTGTACTACATGACAAATCGTTGAAGCGTATTGGCCTTTACTGGCACAGCGCTGTATTTACTTGTTATCTTGTTTAGTAAAAGAGCTAAGTAATAGTAAATGGGCATATAGCTGATATAAAAGTTTAGGTAATTAATTATTGTATGCAAATGTAAATTACCATTGCAGCTATTCGTTTTGTCTTTTGACACAAGGGGATTTTCATTCCATCTTCTTTCTGCTTGTGACAATATTCAATCACGGTATATGTGCCGATGTATGACACATTGCTGTGATTGGATATCAACAGAGCGTACGTACACTGAAACGCCGTGTATGTGCGATAGGCCTGCGTAAACACATACTTTCCAATGCGCTTCCCTCATGCTTGTCATTTAATAACTCCATCTCTTATCTACTGAAATGGAACCGTATTCACTTGTTTCAGGTCCAATCTTTGAAACCACTAAAAAATAATAGTTACTTTACTTCTTCCGACGTCTAACACTTACAAATGTAAGCTTGCTTTCCGTTGCAGCGCAGGAAAATATTGAAGAATATATTTTACACCATTCTTGCCAACTTCTACGCAGTAAATTTTGGAAGGAAAGCGTGTTGCCTCAATTAATAATTAAAATCCAGTTAAGTCTCCCTTTAAATACCACTCTCGAGCTGTATGGTATTTTTAACGTAACCCTTGGGGTATCTTCACCCCTTAGTGCGCAACAAGCAGCATTTCGCAACAATGACCGACATTATTTTCCGTCCGCCGTTTTCCTTTCCTTATAACTGCGCTCTAGTGGAAGGTATAAAACAAGGAAGGAAAAAGAGGATAAAAAAGCGAAATTTTTCGTTCGTTATGAGAGTAAAGGAAGTCGGAGAGAGGAGAGGGTGTTTGAAATTTATGTTGGTACCGCTTTCCACTAGAGGAAGGCCTGCAGAAACCGCCATCCTAAGATCTGAAATTTACCTTCTCCATTCTGCGAGCCTGTAATAAAGAAAAAGACCTGTATGTGTGTGTGTGTGTGTGTGTGTGTGTGTGTGTGTGTGAGAGAGAGAGAGAGAGAGAGAGAGAGAGAGAGAGAGGGGGGAGAAGGAGCGTTTAAATTGCATGTTAATGAGAATGACCTATCTTGAACTAACTTTTTTTTTTTTAGAACTCGAGTTCTTTTATGAATATATGTGCCACTTCTAAGTCGAGAAAAGCTGGAGTAATAATTATATAAAATGGGGAATAGAAAATGAGAAAATAAAACAAAGAAACGAAAAAAAAGGAAGTTCGAAAAGTCTGCAAGCCACAAATCTTTTCTTTTGTTTACTGGAGTATACGCAAGCCTTAGCTACTATCTTTTATAACCTACTTTCTGTAAGGATAAATGTGAAATAAAATAGTAAATTGTTATACACAACCATTTATTGCAATAAACAATTAAATATTTTTCATTGTTTTATGGAGGAAACGATTTTCTTGTGTCATTTAAAGTGGTTTTATATTTTTATGAGTAGCTGTTTGGAGATGTCACATAATCTGTTATTTTTGTTGCAGGGTACCTATAGGTAACATTGGTATAAAAATAGTATGGCTTTATTATAGTTAAATAATACCAAGAATATGTTAGAACAGCGGAGTTGCCTTTGAAAACGGTAGCTGTCTTTAGATGCTGAGACAGTGCCGTATCATAATTAGCTAGAAATAGTAGAAATTCTGTATAATTGACTTTATTTAGTGGCTCCTCACTTTCATCGTGGCCTCTAAATGAACATCCCTGTTTTGCAAGAAGAACCACTGCATCAATCAATCTTTTCAATGCATTTCTATTTTCCTTAACCTTTTCATTGTGCAAACTGTCAGCAAGTTTCTTTTGGTAATTCAAAGCATGGTGCACCCGTTGAGCATGGAAGACTTTTGGGGAGCAGAGGAGTGAAATCATAGCGCTTCCTGGAAGGAAGTGAGAACTAGAGTACAAGGCAAATAGGCAGGAGATATGGGAAAGTATAGAAGAAAACAAATCTGAAATTTTATAAGCAATTAAAGACAGAATGGAGTAGGGAAAAATATATAGATCAATGTGACAAAACTGGAAGAGAAGGCATAGCAGTTATGATAATAGGAATATTATACTTAAAAGGGTTGAGAAGTAATGAGGTAGGAATATGTGAATTTTGTGGAGATGAAGAGAGCACTGTTCGTTGCCTGATAGAATGTAAGGAGTTAACAATTTGCAGGAGAAAAATATGGGGTAAGGAATGGGACAGCCTGAGCAAAGATTTAGTGGCATTACACATGTTAAATTCAAGCTTATTATATTCTGTTAGCTTAATGTAAAACATACACACCGTAGTAGTTTCATTGTTGGTATTCCTGGTTCCCGCCAGTGAGAACCAGGTAAGTTCAGACATGTTCAGTATCGCCTACCACTGCAATGGAGGTAACATGCAGTTAAAGTTGATGTTAGAGGAAGATCCGGGTTTCTTTCAAACGTAATCACTGCTGATGAAACTTGGCTACATCATGTTGGTCCTGAGAGCAAACAGCAAAGCTCAGTGTGGAAATCTCCTTCATCACCAATCCCCCCCAAAAAGCAAAAGTGGTTGCTTCTGCTGGGAAAGTTATGGTCATATCATTCTTTGATATTCATGGAATGGTTTATCAGCATGTTGTACCTGCACACACATCTGTAACTGGACAATACTACAGGGATATCCTGAAAACATTGCAAGTCCATATCAGGCGCAAAAGACCACATTTCCGCAAAGCAGGCTGGATGTTGCACCACGATAAAGCGCGGACGCATTTTGCCGATGTTGTTGCTGAATATCTTGCAAAAATCAACGTGAAGTGCATCCCTCACCCTCCCTATAGTCCGGATTTAGCCACATGTGACTTTTTTCTATTCCCTAACTTGAAGAAACGCCTTCGTGGGAGACATTATCCATCATCAGAAGCAGTGGTAAAGGCTGCGGAGGCGATTTTGAAGAATATCTCAAAAATAGTTTTCAGCATGTCTTTGAAGACTGGCAGAAACGCTGTGACAAGTGCATCATGTTCAGGGGAGACTATTTTGAGAAGGACCATCAAAATTATGAGGATGAATAAAGTTACGTTGTCAGAAAAAGTCGGTCGTTGCTTATTGAGCAGCCCTCGTATAATAGAATGGATAGCACGAATTAAGACACATAATATATATCAGGAAGTTGTGGCATTAGGAAAGTATCTTCAGCAAGTAAAGAAGAGAATGCGTACGTTTGTGCAGCGTTAATATGCAGGCAAGTTACACCATTGCTAATGGAGAAATACCATTGTGTGCCGCAGTATGTGTGTACGCTTCCTTTTCTTTCTCGTTAACGCAAAAGAACATCAGCATAAAAATCTTTTATGCCAGAGCGGGCTGCAAGATATTATATCAGACGTTTCTCCTGTGGTATTGTTGTTTGTGTGTAACAGCTTGCAATTATGAACATTGTATGTGTAGGTCTGGTGCGGGGGGACTGAGGGGAAAATACGCCCTCTCTTTTTTCTCTCCTCGTGCTTTTACTAATATAAATATCTGGGTCCATGTCTGAAATATTATCTAAAGCTGCAAGAGCTTCCTGAGCAGGACATCTGCTCTGTGGCTAAATTAAAGCACACTCTTGGTAGCCAACCTTACAAAATATGCGAACCAAGCGGTTATTCCTTACCGAGGAAGTAATTTGTGACTCCATTGTTCTCTCCACTACGGTTTGTGGCTACGAATTATATATTTAAGTACTGAAAAACGTGGTAAATTTTAAAACTTCTCATCTGTTGCTGTCACGTGACTTTCTGTACTCGTTCTTGAACAAGTTATTTTTACAAACAAATTATTCCTCTATCTATTTCAGGTGTTACCGAAACTATGGAATAATAGTAATAATAACAAGAAAAAGAAATTCGTAACATTTAGATGAACAGTTTTTATGTATTATTAAGGCACACAATTAAATATAATCTATAATTTCCTACGTATAGAAATAAAGTTGTTTTTTTTTTTTTTTTTTTTTTTTTTTTTTTTTTTGCCTGCTACAACCTTAAGTCATATCGGATGATAAATGAAGTGGGTGAATAGAGCTTAGATTTAGCCCCATAGAGGTTAGATTTAGTTGAAATTTGTCTTTCAGTATAAGCGAAAACAACGAAAAAACCTTTAACCGAATAACCCACCCTGATCGAGATTGGAACTTAGGATCTCTTGGAGTGAGGCAGACGTGCTAAAGAAGGAGGAATCTAGGCTGGACTTTGACTCTAGAATTTTACTTCCTGAGTTGTATTTGGATCTTTTCTCTGTAAATCCTGGGAAGTGAGTGATGAACACAACCAAGACATTTTCGAGATGGAGAAGGACTATCTGTATGTTTGCAGAGTATTCCTGGAATCCTTATAGGAGAAATTATAGGAAATTACAGAAAAAAAACAGCAAACAGCAGAAATTAAAATTTAATATAGAAGGAAATCTGGTATCTGCACGATTTCTGGATAATAATTTACGAGTAAATTTAGTAACTAAACAATTGTTTGATTAGAATTACAAGAAAAACTGTTAACTTGACTATATCTTGTTAATAATTTAGTAATCAAGCATAGAACTGGATATCGGATAATAATTCAGGAGTGCAACTGCTAACTGTACGAGTGTTTGATAACAATTTAGAAATAAGACATACACAACTGAATACTAGCTTGATAATAATTAAGAAATGGTCTCACATGACTAATGCGAATGTATCACGTCAGATGTTTTTCTCCTGACTTTCTATATTATAACCAACACCAACTCCAATACTCAGACCATAATACAGATTCCAAGATGGCGCCCGTCGAAGCCCAGCGACTCTGGTTACGCAGAATAGAAAACTATACACAATGGACATATTATAATCCATATTAACGGAGCAGCGAGGTAACTCCTAAGCATTTATCACTTTATACTTTCAACTAAAACGTGTAATAACATAAATAAAGAGCATCATGACAAATTCTAAGAGCTTATAACATTATATAGTAGCAGGACCAGTACTATGCATTTTCCACCTTATACTTCCAATCAAAATTTAATTTATAAGTTATGACAACTCATAAGCATTAAACACAGCAAACTTTATCTTATTGGACTGTATCATCCTATCGTCTGTAGCAAGTGAAAAGTTTCTTTTACATTGTTTACTTGGTAACCTTTTCTGGCAAGGACATACTACTTATACTATAATATTTAAGAGAACTCGCCAGATTGTCCAGTTTACTCCAATTGTCACGTTTGAAGGTGTCAAGTTCCCTCACACTGCAAGATCCATTTAAAATTTTCCACTGGTAGGCTCATAATATTGCTTCTAGGTTATGAAATACTTTGAAACTCATTAAGTGCAGGAACATCAGTGAAGCTGGGATCTTGAATGTTATAGAAAAGAACGTAACTAATCGTCTTTAATAATGACTGTCAATGAGTTAAAATCTCCTCACCACTTCAGTTCAAAACTGTCAATAACTTCTTGTGCACACCAAATATTAAAATTATCTTTACTCTCTGTAAAATGTGTTGGATGCATTCTTCAGGATTTCGTCTTTTCTGGTTGAGCTTTAATGTGTGATAGGATGGCTGATTCTTAAAAATCGTGGGGTAGGCATCATCTATTAATTTTGGTACTTTTCGAAGGGCACGAATTGGTTCACCATCATTTACGGGAAATATGTCTTCCTTAACCTCAAAGCACTGTTAAAAATGATGAATACAAGCTACAGTTTTGTCATTTACTTTAAAATCTTTACAATGTATGTTCCTGGTCCACTTACCCCATTACGATTTTACCTTCGCAAATTTAAATGTCGTGTGAGGTGCACTACCATAATTAGATTGCAGCTGGGAACACAACAGCGACGCATTTCGACAATACTTCACAGTATATATTTAGGTAAACGTTATCACTTTATGTTAAATACTCAACTATAAACTAACTCGTTAGTCACTAATTGCCACTGTAATATGAATTACATTAATTCTTCAAACACACAATCAAAGTAAACAAACACACACTTTACTCTGTAGATATAACCACAACATAACAAGCTGGGCCACGAGCGCCGCCATTTTTCCTACAATCGATTCTTTTATTATGGTCTGAGTATTGGAGTTGGTGTTCATTATAATCCAGCCTGCTACAGACGCGGAAACCAAGCGAACTAACGCGATGACGACACCAATACGTCACGAAATGCTGTACAGTTTGGTTTACATTTATAGCGCACTATGCTATGTAAAGGAAATGTAAAGGAATGTAAAGGAAATAAAGTTGCAAGATTAGTAAGGAGGTAAACCTGCTGCAAATAAAATTAATAGTGAAAATATTGAGTTTCAAGTTATAAATTGTAAGAATAAAAGATGTCTACTGAGTGAACGCCCTGATATAGTGGCTCACAGAGCATATCTTAGAATGAATGAGCTGGGGAAAATAAGACAGTGAGTTACATGGATGAAACCTGGATTCATAACTACTACACTACTTCCAAGTGTTGGCATAGTAACAACGTTCCAGGAATGTGTGCAAATCACAGTGCTTGATAACGTTTTGTTATTGTTGATGCTGGAGATGTATTCCAAGTGCTTATCTCATTTACTATTCCAAATCCAAAATATCTAACCGAACGAAATGGACTACGAAAGCAATTCCAAATAGTTACAATACCAACTGATACCTATATTACCGCAGAGGAGCATTTTTGTCATTGACATTGCTCCGTATCACAATAAAGAAAATAACAAAATACTCTCAAACAAAATTAAAGTCAGAAATACAGGAATGGCTGCGGAACATTTAATTATAATATTAACTAGTGGTAAATTAAGCACCTTTCTCTCTGCCTCTTTTAACTAAAATAAATGTCTGAACTTCCCTATCTAATTATACCTTTCAGGGAAAATGTCAACGAGTTGCTATCGTTCCGTTGTCCGATCCGGACTGTACAGGAGGGCAGGCAAGCTTTAGCGTGTACGAGTGGCGCTCCCCGTTAGCAGGCCTGCACTCTCCTTGGTCAGGTTATACTTACGGCACCGTCCCAAATCTTATTCCAAGCTTTACTTCTTTTATTTAAGTGGTGTAATCGTACAGCCGAAATGCTAAAACAATTTGATGAACCTAGCAGCTGTTAAAAGATTTGTATAGTAAACTTCGACAAGTGAAACTAAACACATCTTCTATTTGGTGTCTTTATAAACATACAAGTCGAAAACAAAAGATTTTGAGAAATATATTTGGAGTGATAAGGGACTTGGACTGATGGAGAATGCGGGACTAACTTGGAGTTACAGTTCCTATTTGGACAACCAATTATTCCAGGTTGGGTCAAAAAGTAATGCCTCCTACTTTTCCCCTTAAATAAGTTAGTTATGTGAAAACTTTGAATTTGGCGCAATTCCCCAAACCTTCTTCTCCAATCCCCTGCAGTAGTAACTTCCTAAGTCAACAGGTGGCAGCACTGCATCCTCTTGCAAAATAGCTGACATCGACATTCGTATTAGACAGAGTTCTGTCATTGAATTTTTGACTTCGGAAGGTGAAACGCCAATTCGCATTCACGAAAGGCTAAAAAATGTGTATGTTGATGCAACGGTGGATGTCAGCATTGTTAGACGATGGGTTCGTCGCTGTAACGAAGCTGAAGGGCAAACACCATTGGCAGATGAAAAGCGAAGCGGCAGGCTGGTGACTGCAGTGACTCCATGCAACATTCAACGAGTCGATGACACCATTCGTGGTGATCGCCGGGTAACAACAGGTGAATTGTGTCGCATTACCTCTCTCAGTAAAGGCGTGTCATGACGATTATTCATCAACTGGGTTACTCAAAAGTTTGTTCACGTTGGGTACCAAGAATGTTAACCGCCCAAAACAAAGAAACAACGAAAACAATAGCCTCCGAAGATTTGCGGCGCTTCAGTTTGGAGGGAGAGGAGTTTCTGGGAAAAAAATGTTACTGGAAACAAAACGTTGGTTCACTTCCTTGAACCTGAATTGAAGAGGCAGTGAATGGAATGGCATCACACAACGTCACCGAAGAAAAAAGAATTCAAAACTCAGGGGTCGGCAGGGAAAGTTATGGCGACAGTGTTTTGGGATGCAGAGGGTGTGCCTATGTTTGCTTTTTTTGGAGCAGGGATGCACAATAAATTCTGTACAATGCGTCAGAACTTTCAAAAAGCTGAAAGCACGTCTTCGCCGAGTTCGCCCAACAAAACCTATGGCAGAGGTTCTTCTTTTGCATGACAATGCAAGACCACACACCAGCCGTTACACCACTGCAGAAATTGAGAATTTGGGATGGCAAGTCTTACCTCACCCCCCATACACCCCTGACCTGGCAGCATCAGACTTACATCTGTTCGGGCCACTAAAGGAAGCTCTTCCTGGGATTCATTTTGAAGATGAGGAGGCTGTGAAAGCGTCCGTGCCTCAATGGCTTAGGAAGCAAGACCGTGTGTTTTACCACACTGGAGTACATGCCCTAGTTAATAGGTGGACCAAAACTGTGGAAAAGGACGGAGAGTGTATTGTATAGTGACAAATTAATCGTCAATTTTGTAGTTTTCAAGCTATGTAAATTGGATTCAATTTTCTTGGCAATTAAAAGAGGAAAGAATAGGAGGCATTACATTTTGACCCACCCTCGTAGTAGTTAAAATTGGACAAGGAAGAAAGAAGGTTGATTGGCCATGTGCAGAGAATGCTGGAAACCAATGTAGTTAAGAAGATATTCATAGGAAAGCTGGATGGCAGAAGGAGAAGAGGAAGACCCAGGAAAAGATGGGTAGATGACTTGAGAAAGTTGGGGGTTAAAGGCTGGAGAAGAAAAGCAGAGGACCGAGTAGAATGGAAGAGGGTGGTTAGGGAGGCCAAGGGTCTACATGGCTTGTAGTGTCAACTATCATCATCATCAACAACGTCACCAGTTGTCACTATAAAACCATTGTTGTTAGGAAGCGTTAAATAAATTCATCTTAAAAAGGTTTGTAAAAGCAAACAGATGTTATGAGTAAATGCGATGATGCCTCACTCATAGGGAGCACAAGTTACCTTACAAGAGAAGGAATATGTTTTCTAATTAAAAGATTTTAGCTTAGTCTATATTTCTTCCGTGACGTTAATTTAAATGTTCTACTGGGTCAACTGGTAAGAAAAGCACATGAGGTTGCTCTTGGAGATTAAAGCTAGTGGAAAATGCTTTGGCAAAAACTTGGGGGTTTATTTAACGGAAAATCGGGTTTTCTTTTGCAGAAACACACGGGCCAGTGGCTTCTGCTTTGTGAATTATAATGGCGTATGAAAATTTTACTAATCTACTTCTTTTGCCCGCCGCTCTTAGGGAACTGACATTATACCCAGAGTATGAGAAAATGCCACAGGCAAAGCGCTTTAACATGTCTGTAGCATACACAAGGCAAGGTCACCGCTATGGGGAATCACCCATATGGAGAGGGGGTTAGGTTCACGTAAGTTCCTCCACCATTTCTACAAATTCTGTTTAATAAATCATTTTACTTTCTGTATCACACACCCGCAGCAGTACCTACTGTATTCTATTTCAAAGTTCGATGCTCAGATTTCGAAGCAAACTCGTACTTTTAGCATTCACAAAAAGATTCTCACTTGTTTGTATATTTTTTGTTTAATTGTTGGAAATTAATTGTTCTTTCACACTTGCCGTGTGTAGGCTAAATTGTAGAAACGTAGAGTCAGACTGAAAAATTCAATGCCATAGCCGGGATTTGAACCATGGATATACTGGTTTCCATCCAGCCGCTCTACCATTGAGCTACTATGGCCAACGTACCGATATGACATTAAATTCTCCAACTGACTTGTATTTTCCCGGTAAACTACTTAGGAGTTCTCATAAACACATGAGACAACTACCTTAATGGCGACTTACAACACGTAAGTACTTTAAGACCCGGGCTTTATACTTAACCACTATTAGGTTCAATTAATGGAAATTAATTGTTCTTTTACACTGGCCGTGTGTAGGCTAAATTGTGGAAACGTAGAGTCAGACTGAAAAATTCAATGCCATAGCCGGGATTTGAACCATGGATCTACTGGTTTCCATCCAGCCGCTCTACCATTGAGCTACTATGGCCAACGTGCAGATATGACATTAAATTCTCCAACTCACTCGTACTTTCCCGGTAAACCACTAGGAGTTCTCATAAACACATGAGACAACTACCTTAATGGCGACTTACAACACGTAAGTACTTTAAGACCCGGGCTTTATAGTTCGGACCACTATTAGGTAAATTAATGGAAATTAATTGTTCTTTTACATTGGCCGTGTGTAGGCTAAATTGTGGAAACGTACAGTCAGACTGAGTCAGACTTGTTTGTTTCGTCTGTTCGTGCCAGATTCAGAGCCACTAGCGTGACGTTGATGATATCTAATTGAAATGGTGATTGGTGAATAAAACACATATGCCCTAGACTGAATAATCAATTAAGACTTAGAGTTGGAACCTTCTGTAGTGTACAAGTATTGGTCAATGGTGATTCAGTTTGGAAGAAGAAAACGAAGAGCAAGAGGGTATGAAGGAACTGGTTAATGAGTGTTATGGGCAATACTGATGGGTTTACTCAAGATAAATTACATTTAAAGAACAACCCAGATGTTGAAATCTTCAGATGTTTTAACTTCTTTACGGATACTGACAAGATACGCTCCAATACTTTCTGTAGATGTCGATTAGAGTCTTTATGTACGAGGGTGGCCTGAAAGGTTTCTGACCTCAACATGAAGATGGCAACACTTAAATAAAAGCTAGTGAATTTGGTTGTTCATCTGTTGACAGTTACTCACCAAAGTTTCAGCCATTTTGGACGCTCAGTTATGTAACAGTCCTGGTGGAAGAACCATCCCAGAGAAAATCACAAAGAACCCAAGCTTAGAGTGAACATTCAATCCAAGCACCTGCCATATGTGGACGCTTATCGCCTAAAGTAGGCTAGTAAGAGACACTCAATTTGTAGACAGAAGAAGGCGTATATGTGGAACAGCTGATTAGCGCCTTATCCTTTCTCCTTCCACACTTCATTATATATCTTCCACAAACAGGCCAATTAAAGGTAGTAGACCCAATTCACGTAGCATCGCAATCAGAACACAAGAGACGTGCCCCGTGTGGACAAGTGGACCTGCATAACTACGTCTCTGCCTTAAGTGACGACTTCTGTACTATGTTATTTATTTAGGAGTACCAACCTATGAAAATTTCCACTCCTTTATCTACTACATATACTATGTAGAGAAAGTATTGCATTCCATCCAAAATTCATCGTCAAAATTTTACTGAAAACGATCTGTTTTTAAACTCCTTGAAATCTAAAAGGAGATATTAGCACGCAAACTCCATCTGTGTATCTCTGTGTTTGTCTTTTGAGTACTTAGTTCAAAAATGAGAACTTTGCTAAACACCAAAATCTGAAAGCATAAAAGCTTCCAGAGCAAATAGTTTTATAAACGTCTTATACTCTGACTATACAACGGTGAGTCAAAAAGTAATGCCTCTTATTTTTCTCTCCTTTAACTGTCAAGAGAATTGAATCCAATTTACATAAATAGAAAACTACAACATTGACGATTAATTTGTCACTATACAGTATGATCTCAGTCCTTTTCCACAGTTTTGGTCCACCTTTTAACTAGGCCATGTATTCCAGTGTGGTAAAACACATGGTCTTGCTTCCTAAGCCATTGACGCATGGACCTTTACACAGCCTCCTCATCTTCAAAATGAATCCCACGATGAGCTTCCTTTAGTGGCCCGAACAGATGGAAGTCTGATGGTGCCAGGTCAGGGCTGTATGGGGAGTGAGGTAAGACTTGCCATCTCAATTTCTCAATTTCTGCAGTGGCATAACGGCTGGTGTGTGGTCTTGCATTGTCATGCAAAAGAAGAACATCTGCCATATTTTTTGTTGGGCGAACTCGGCGAAGACGTGCTTTCAGCTTTTTGAGAGTTCTGACGTATTGAACAGAATTTATTGTGCATCCCTGCTCCAAAAATTCAATCATAAACACACCCTCTGCATCCCAAAACGCTGTCGCCATAACTTTCCCTGCCAACCGCTGAGTATTTTTTTTTTTATCTTTCCCTTCGGTGACGTTGTGTGATGCCATTCCATTGACTGCCTCTTTGATTCAGGTTCAAAAACATGAACCAACGTTTCGTCTCCAGTAATAATTTTTTCCACAAACTCCTCTCCATCCAGATCGAAGCGCTGCAATTGTTCGGAGGCTATTGTTTTCCTTGTTTCTTTGTTTTGAGCGATTAATATTCTTAGTGCCTAACGGGAACAAACTTTTGAGTAACCCATCACACTGCCTTTACTGAAGGAGGTAATGCGACACAATTCACCTGTTGTTACCCGGCGATCACCACGAATGGAAATCCGTCGAATTAAGAAGCAAATATCAATACAGCTTGATAATCAAGTTAAGTAGTCACGTTATTTGACTTTTCTATACTCACGTCATCTCCTGACCTGACATTTAATTTACAGAAAACATTCTTTTGTTCAGTAATGCGAATTTTGATAGTGTTTTGTCTTTGTTTATAGTTGTGTTATATCCAGTATTTCATTTTTGATTATAAAATTTTATAAATATCCTGATGATGGGAGAGATGCACACTCCCGAAACGTTGATATCTAATCATCATTTCACCTAGCTGGCCAACCGAGAAGAAAGTGAGCGTCTTAATGATGTTTTGGGTGACTGCTCCAGTCGTGCTCTTACGTCAACATCCGCGAGAAGCCCAGATGAACTATTCTTGCCCTTCTCACTCATCATAGATTCAGTTGTTTTCAATTTGTTTACCCGTCCCAATATTGTGTGTGTTCTTTTTTTTGGGGGGGCGGGGGGTGAAGATTGCGAACACCAAATTCACTTTGGCGCCCGTTGAGTAGCTGTAATTGAATTCGTAATCCAGTATTGCCTTATAAGGAAGAGACATTGCTTTAGTGTGTACTGCATTTTTTCATTGACTAGAACAAAATGCCGAAAACAGCTGCCTACAATAGCAATTAGGAATAAAACATAAACATCTGCACATCTGGTGTCAAGGAATCAAAACTCCAAAACATCTGCTTAATTTGGTGCTAAAATTGGGCCATTGAATATATTTGCAGCTGAATAATAAGGGAAAAAAATATAAATCACTCTGTCGCGTATCCTGTTTTAAAATTTCTGCTTTTAGTACTAGCTGTAGACATAAAAAGTACCTTTAAAAACGCTGATCTCATGAATTTATATATCAGTGGAAATGGTATTCGAAGGAACGACCCTTAAACCCAGGAGCCATCCAGCTAAAATTCAATAAAGTTGAGAGATTTTTGCCGCTGGCCACAAAACTGCATCATCCCAAATGTAATATATTTAATGCAGCAGAACCGTAAAGCCAAGACACGTGTTTTATATTTACTCGAAACACATAAAACAGCGGCGCAGCGATCCTAAATCCAGCACACATACACGCTTAAGCAGCCATGTTTGGGGAATAACTTTTATTGGACAGGTTTATTACATATTAATTATACGGGTGTTGGCGCACTTGCTGTGAAAAGTTTATGCGACCCAGTCAGGGAAAATTCCTTTCTTCCCTTCTCTATTATTCATATCGCCGTCTGTGTCGGATTCATAATTCAGTCGCAAGTAACTCTATTGCAGAAATTGCCTCCGCACTTGGTATGCTCCTCTCACAGAACTCTTCGTCTTCCTTTTTTTCCTGAACCGCAACTGTCATTCTCCCTGGGAAACGTATTCAATTCCATCTACTGCTTCCCCGCCAAAAGGACGTTCTTCCAGAATTGAAATTTCATCTCACCGCGATTTATTGCTAATAAATGTCATAGAGGCGTCTTTACAATTATTACGTCTGTCATACTAGACGTCGTCAGCATTTACCACATAGATGGGCTTAGAGGAGAGTTCCAGTTACATTCATTGGTTCGTGATTTTACAGAACAAAATTATACAGTAAATATTTGAAAATTCTGTATGCTACCGCATTTTTAACAAGTAAGATTAACAATATTTCAAATAAATAACAGCTAAACAATTGTAATTAATAATTTTTATGTTAAATTTAGTATATAATACTTATGAGAAGCATTTGTTTCAATTTATAAAGAAAATCGGTCATTAGCAAGTTCCATGTTGACTTGTTGAGGTAAAGGCAGTTAATTTTAAGTCAGTGTAGCTAAGGTAATTAGGTATTCCGGCGAAGCCAATCAACAAGAAATGCATGAACTTCAGGTCCCTTTTTGTAGAAGTAAATTGTTCAGAAATCACAGAGAATGGCTGGCCCCGTAGCGCAGTCGATAGAGCACCTGCCTGCTGTGCTAGGAGTCCCGGGTTAGATTCCCGGCGGTGGGGGTGAGGATTTTTCTCCTACCTAGATTCCCGTAGGGGAGGGGATCCGTCCCCTTCAGCTGCCGTGGTGCGGGCGCTGCGGACCCTTAGCACTCGTGGTACCTCTGACGTTACTAGAGGAACCTCGGGCCGAACATCTGAGCCCCTCCTTCGGGAGATGTTCGGATTGGGATGGTCTCGAGCGGGCAGTGGTTCCCGATACCCATGGGAATCGGGTACGTCTACGGACGGGGTTGAGGGAAGCCATCAATTCTCCCGGGTACTAGCCTGCAAAGCTAGTAGAAGGTGTGCTAGATCGCCAAGCGACCCCACCGAGGTCATATCGGTAGTCTTCACCTTTGGTGTTGGCGCGCGTAAGTGACGTATCCACTTCCATCCCGTCTTGAGTCCTAGGACCAGATGGGGGGGGGGGGCTTGTTAGTAACCCAGGTCTTGTCCTATGGAAAGCCCCACGGAGGACGCTGAGCGCTCTTTGAGACAGCTCGGATAACTCCCTGGTTGAAAGAGGGCCGGGTGTTGTTCCTACGGGTTAAAGCCTAATGGGAGTAGAACCTCTGGGCCCACCTAATTAGATAGTTCCTCATCTTCCCCAGAGTCTGGAGTTATGGGATTAGGATTTCATTACGGAGGTGATTCGGTACGTACACCGCCATACTGGGACCATTGTTCCTATGCCTCCAAGCGGGGCACCTCCGGGAGAAACGATGAGGCGAAAGAGATAGAGAGTGTCCGACCCAAGGAGACACGACGGTACAGAGGGCAGGGTCCCTCCAGTTTACTTGGATAGAGACTTCCCCTGGCAGTTCAGGACAACGAACTCGCTCCCCTACAGCGGGACCGCAACGAGTCCAGCAGCCGAGCCCTAATGGTCCAAGGCAGGCGATCCGGGCTCCAAATGACCCCGGCTGGCGGTCACGAAATGGTCCCAGCAGAGGATCTGAGGCCGGAAACCGACCTATTGGAGTAGGAAGTAGTTTTTCTCAGAGCATATCATCCTGTCATGCACTGCCGGGACACCTGAAAGAGACCTCCAGAGGCTAGATCATATAAAATGATACTGGAGATGAAATGGAGGGCCAGAAAATTCGGGGCATGTAGTTAACCTACCCAGCATTCACCTAGCGACCCGGGAAAACCCTCGAAAAATGTTCAGGGTCAGGTAGGTCAGTCACAGGAATCGAACCCGTGCCTCCCGAATGTTGGCCACAGACGAAACCGCCTGAGACATTCCGCCAAGTATGAATCAGACTGCGAATGTGTGCTTGATCTAATGATTAAAACCCAACGGATACGAGTTAAACCCTGCGATATGTTCTAAAGTAGAAAGGCCAGCGATATGACCATTGTAGTTAAAGCCGGGGTATAAATAGAACAAATGAAATATCACAAAGAACTACAAAGAGCACGAAAGCCAGTTGGAAAAATATGAAAGAGAAAGGTTTTTCGCAAGTAACAATGTCAGAGATGTGTTTCAGATTTTCAGATGTCTATTTAGACAAATCTCACAGTTCGCCAGTAGTACCTGGTAGTAGATATCTTCAATTATAGAGATATCGGAGACTCTTCAAGTGTCCCAAGCTGTTATCAGCCTTTATTTCGGTTGTTTGACTATGTAAAGATATCTGTATTTTATGTGGACTTTTTTTTTAAACTGTTCTTACAAAACCTAATTGCTATCTCTACAAGTTGACTAACACAAGATTATTATTCATGATGCTGGCAGGTGAAGCTGTCCATTATAAAGAGAAGATTGAACACATAGTTTTGGCAGCCTAAGAGCAGAAGAGAACAATTTATTACCAAAGCTATTTCTGACTTGCAGCTGACAGAAAACAACGTGCTGTGACTTAACTCTTTAGAGACATAAATGAACAATTCGGGGCACATACTCAGTACACTATATGCTCGCCTCGGTGGCGTAGATGGTAGCATGTCTGCCTCACGTTCAAGAGGTCCCGAGTTCGAATCTCGATCAGGGTGAGTGACCTAGATCGGGTTTTTCCGGGGGTTTCCCTTATCCTTCAAGACGAATGTCGGGTAAAACTAAGCTCAATGGACCCTGGACTCATTTGAGCATCATTTCACCCAATTCATTCACCGTCCGATATAACTTAACGTTGGGGCGAAATGAAATGTGTAGTGTTTAACGCCCGCTTTTGCTACATACGGCACCGCAGGCGGTGACACTGATGATACGTGAGATCAAAATGGGGAACCGGTGGAATGAGATGGCGGGGGAAACCGGAGGTCCCGGAGAAAACCCGCCCCAGCGCCATGTTGTCCTCCACAAATCTCACTTTGCGGTCACCTGGGATCAAACCCGGGCCGCCTTGGTGAGAGCCAAGCGGTTTAACCACTGAGCCATGGCGCGGCTAAAGTTGGGGCGGACGTAAATGAATATATATATATATATATATATATATATATATATATATATATATATATATATACATAAACTCGAGTCAATTCACAGAAAGTGAAGACTGACATACCCTCTGACGATCAGGGAGTTACCCAGCCTGTCCCGGCGCATCCGTTGGGCTGTCCTTAGGGCAAGACCTACACACTAACAAGCCCCCCATCTGGTCCTATGGACTCAAGACGGGATGGAGGTGGATACGTCACTTACGCGCGCCAACCCCAAAGGGGAAGGCTACAGATCAACCTCGTTCGGGCCGCCTGGTATTCTAGCACACCTTCTACTAGCTATGCAGGCTAGTACTCAGGAATATATGCCTTACCTCAACCTCGTCCGGAGACGTGCCCGATCTCCCACGGGTATCGGGAACCAGTACCCCCCTCGAGTCCAACCCAATCCGAACAACTCCTATTCAGGGAGGGGCTCGAATGTTCGGCCCGAGGTTCCTCTAGTAACGTCAGAGGTAAAGTCTGTTTACTTAACGCGTGTGCACGGCGACCTCTGCCTTTGACGAACCCTTATAATCGTTTTACAACCCCCGACACTCCTTCTCGCAGATCTTTCTGCAAGGTTGCCAACTTTCTCGATACGTCATGGGTATCGTACGAGGTTTCGTCTAAATAAATTATCTTATGTCCATTACTGTGAAACTAGGAGACCGCGCAAAGTGAAGCGCCCATAAGGAAAATCACAAATTTCTTGCAAATGTGCAACCAATTCGTCTAAGTTGGGCGCTCTCCCTTTTACATAGAATCTATAAATTTCTCGACGAATTAAATCGCATGTGAAATTATCTATTTTAGAGAAACGTTTCCTTTTGTTTTCACACTCGATCGGCGTCTTGGTATTCCTTTCGTCACAATATTTCTTACTGTATTTCTGTGAATACACAGAATTTATCACCATGTTCATTGCATAACCCCTTACCAAGATTATTTGTCAGCATATATTTATGTGTTCAGAATAAGCGCTTGGATTTGCTTAGAAACAGTTCCCGTTATAACTTTGTTTTTTGAGGCTTTTCCAGTAATATAACTCGGCCCAGTTATTCACACTGTCTTCACTTTGATTATTTTCACATGACTGAAAGTTATCTACTACTTCATTTGTATTTACCACTGCATTTCCATCCTACGGTCTCCACATCGTGACACACAACGAATTTCTGCACGTAAGAAACAGATTAATGTAAGTTGGAACTTTGGCAACTGAGGCTCCACGTGGAGTAGACATGCGACTGTCACTTCGAGAAAATCAGGGTTGCTATTGGTCCTCAACGACAGTGTTCCATTTCTGAAGTGTGGCGATAGATTTATGACGGTCATTAGTGGGCGGGAGGCTCAGGTTCCTTTGACTCCGAACTGCACATGCGTTAACTAAACAGGCTTTACCACGAGAGCTAGGGGTCCGCAGCGCCACACTAAAGGGATGCAGAATTTGTCTAATATTGTTTAAATATGTAATGTACTTCGGCATTTTTGCCGAAGAACTACACCGAAATAATTTCAGCTGCTGCGGATAGGATTATTTTAAGCAAGTTGGTATACTCAATGCATGATCTGTGGCTAAACCTAACTGGCATGAAATGCTAATAAATTGGTATTTGAACGAGGCGGGTAAAATTATTGAATTAGAATGTCTTTAAAACTACTTCCCGAATTTAAAAATATTGACTCTTAGCAGCTTCTTATTGGCGTTCTCAAGATTTTATGCCTCAAATATCTCTCAAATCTCGAACTAATCACCTGTCAGCGCGACACTGAACAGCGATTAAGTGCCTTCTTGCATCACGTAAGCTAGCCTAGAGGCCGATTCCGTAGCGCCGAAAATTAGTGTTCCGAAGATCACTGACTTGTTCCTGTCATTTAGTTGATTTTTCTTTGTATTTTTAATACGTAAGTTCCAATAGAAAAAATTGCATGATTCATAACTAATTACATCCTCCAACCAACTTATATCGGACGGTGAATGAAATCGGTGAAATGATGCTTAAATGAGCCCGGGGTATTGGTCCTTCTGGATAAGGGAAAAACCCGGAAAAGCCTTATCCAGATAACTCACCCTGACCCAGATTCGAACTCTGGACCTACCGGCCTCGGTAGTGTGGATAGTAGCGTGTCTGCCTCTAGTTCAAGAGGTCCCGAGTTCGAATCTCGGTCAGGGTGAGTTACCTGGATAAGGTTTTTTCCGGGGTTTCCCTTATCCTGAAAGACGAATGTCAGGTAACTTTAAGCTCTATGGACCCTGTGCTCATTTGAGCATCATTTCACCCATTTCATTCAAGGTCCGATATGATAACACTTGACTCTCGACACTTTAAAAACGCCTATCTCCATTTCGAGCAGTTCCTATAAACCTGACGTAAAGAACTGCATTTGCTTCTTATTTTATATAAGTTTGTTCACCCTTTAAACCACCTCCCATTTAGACGTACAGCATGTGAACATATTAATCAGGATTCAACTTTTGTTGGACATATTTGTATTGAATTGCACTAACAAATTGAAGTTGCCCCTCAAAATGCATAGATTTATACAAGAATTAACAGCTTAGATAAAATATTACAATATTACAAAATATTAAAATGACAAAAAGGGAGGAAAACTCGAACTAGTTTACCTTTCACTGGAAAGCTAATGGAAACTCCCTCTGCAAAAGAGGGAGTGCTTCTTCGATTCACTTCATTTTCGTTTGTCATGCACTCAAGTGCTATCTTCATTAGCAGTGACGTACTGGCACTTCAGAAACTTATAGCCGTAACTTCCACATTTGAACCAACAGACAATAGGTCTTGTACCTTAAATTACTGTGAGCTATGTACATACACATAGAAATAATTCAGTTACCAATATCACCAATGTTATTGCTACTATGCATGAGAATGTCGAAAGAACTAAAATATGAAAAGCTGTCATTTAAGTTAAACTTCCGATGATGCGACATATTAAGAAGAACAATTTTCACATCGTCTCGTATTTTGAAACTGTTCCTCGTTCTCCAATGCTACACCTTTATCATGATGTACAGTAGAACCTGCATCAAGGCTAGCGTTATCCATTTTAGTGATAAAACACTTGCTTCTCTCCTTTCCCATGCTCTTCACTTCCTCTCCACTTTTGCTGTCGCTTTTCGTGTATCATTTCTGTTCCTGGATGTGAAGATAAATCTCATCCATCAAACAGAATTGAAATATATCTGCGAACCGTGATTTCCCATATTCCGACATGCCTAGCTTGTGAATTTTAGAGTTTTTAAGGTACATGTATAGTTGTATTGCCGGGAAGACTCGGGACAGCATCTCTAATCGTATTCCGCCCCGCTACACTCACCAGGAAGTGGGGGAGGGGAGTTCTGCCAACGTTATGATCAATTAGCCCCCAGTGACAACCTTATGATTACCGGCCCTGGTTCCACCCCTCCCTTTACCTTAGGGATTATTATAGACTGCTGTCTTCTACACCTGGATTACCCCCACCCATAAACTTTAGTGAATATTTACAAAGGCGTACTTTCAACAATTGTCTAAAACAGACCTAAATTATTTTTGATGGTGTTGATGGTGATGGTGGAAGCGCTGTCAATGAGTGATTTAATCTTCGACTAGCATTCGATAGGTCCCCGAATTGTCCCTCTGTCCTTGCAAAGAGTCGTATTTTCCCACAGTAGCAGTAGGCCTAGGGAATTCAGCGATCGGTTTCTCCTTTTATTCCACAGCTTTGCACTCTGAATTAAGAATACCTTTTTGTCGTGAAATTCTTTAATTGCGTGTCTCATTTTAGGTATTACAGGTATATGGAAATACATTAGGCTTTAAGTGATGGACACATCCTTTAAGTGCAAGTCGTTATGTAAGAACTTTGAAATGCCACTCTCTTTGCATGTAGAGAAAGAGATAAGGACTTCTCATTGGAGAAAAATATAAGTATTAAAAATTACAAATTAATTACAAGGGTTATCTGAAAAGTTCCTACAGGCCACAGACAAAATCGCTTGGTTTCGTGTACAGTCAAGCTCTTATTGTTTACCAGACATGCAAAAATCATTAACAATGAAAGGGAGTCGGAACGGCCTATCTCACCAATGTTAAACTGAGAGTTTTCTGATGCACTTAGTTCAAGAACCACTGAACGCATCAATTTGCAACTTTTACAGGTGATTTTACAATGGTTTCACAATTAATTAAAGATAATAAATATAATTTTAGAGTTTTAATAAAGGATATGTGATTTTTTAAATTAATGTCATGAATTTCCTTCCAAAAATATTCAAGATTTATTTTTTTAAATTTGAAATTTTCACATATCTTTATACAAGTATCTTTAAAAACACTTTAGGTATTACTTTAATTCCAAAATAATCTAGACTTGTAGCTGCATTAGTTTTATAGATGAGCGCACACAAATTAAAAAAAATAGAGAGAAAATCAGCATTAAAATTTTGCTATGTTGGAACTACACCTCAGAGATTCCCAGATCCGTATTCTGCATCTTTTTCATCATCAGCATCCTTCCTCAATCGTTTTTCATTCCTTGTCTTCTTCCTAGCCTCTATGGTATTATTAATTAATGTCTTACCTGCCTCAGTGCCCTTGCCAATGCTTCTCAAGCCATAAGCAAACCTTGCATTTACCTCTGCACCAGTTTCAATAGTTCTGGATGTTTCAAATTTATGTATATTCTTTTTTTATTATTATTATTATTATTATTATTATTATTATTATTATTATTATTATTATTATTATTATTATTATTATTATTATTATTATTATTATTATTATTATTATTATTATTATTATTATTATTATTATTATTATTATTATTATTATTATTATTATTATTATTATTATTATTATTATTATTATTATTATTATTATTATTATTATTATTATTATTATTATTATTATTATTATTATTATTATTATTATTATTATTATTATTATTATTATTATTATTATTATTATTATTATTATTATTATTATTATTATTATTATTATTATTATTATTATTTGTCTTAAATTACGTCCTCCAACGTTAAGTCATATCGAACGATGAATGGAAGGATGAAATAATGCTCATTTGAGGGTACATAGAGCTTAGAGTTACCTGACATTCGTCTTTTAGGATAAGGGAAAACCTCCGAAAAACCTTATCCATGCAATTCACCCTGGCCGATATTCGAACTCGGGACCTCTTGAACGAGAGGTAGACATGCTAGCACCCACGCTACCGAGGCGGGCTATATATTCTTTATTATACTTTTGGCAACTGAGTGATAATCTAGCTAATAATCCATTTCGTTTCTTGATGTCCTCTGAATTGACAATTTTAATTTTCACAAAATTTACACTGTACGAAGTTTCTATATCTACTAACTGAAAACTTGTTAATCTAATGTCAATATTTTCTTTAGACTGCCATTACACAATGAAGAAACCAATTTTTTCATTGAAGAATTAATTTTCACTTCACATTCATCGCCAATGTTTGAGTTTGGGTTTGACGAAGTCAGTATATTGTCATGCGTTACTACACTTTTTCATTTTAGGGGTTGTAACTCTGTTATTATGTAATTAGGATTACTTAAATTGTTTATACTGGTTTCCATGCCAATTTCTTACACCAAAATTATTGCTTCTTTCCATCTTGAAAACAGCACTACTAATTCGAAACATACTAAACAAAGCATGAATGAATTAATATAAGATGCACAGATTAATATTAATAGAAAAAACAAGGACTTCCTTTCCTGATAAGAGTGTGCTCTGGAATATAGCTTCAATAAGAGTACAGCCAAGGAGAGAACATGGTTACAAATGACTAATAGGGGGAGTGGCACACTGTGCAATCTTTTCAAAATGTGTCTATTTAGTACTTTTAGAACTATGGGACAGAAAAATAAATATCGTTACTCGCTTCTACAAGCATCAGGGAAGATTATTTTGGCAATCACTCATGTTATGAAATTTCACCCCAGACTGCTGTTCTGGCTCCCCTTAAGAATGAATAATCCATTCCCAAGAAATTCAAGATACACAGTTCACGCATTATAAAAATTTCACAAGGATAGGCCATTTTAATCAACATAGTTGCAGTTATTTTTCTAAATAAAAAACGAAAGTATGTCAACAAAATATCTAAGCTGAGTATAGTTTGGGATGCTGGATTGTTTTTTAATGTTTATGCCCGAACTAAATACCACATTAACTGACTATTTCTAAAAATACTTTTATTATATTCAGATGCCCTCAAAACATATATTTCTGTTAAAGTATTTGAATGTCTCTAATTTTAATTGAAACAAAGTGACAACCAGAAGTCTGTAGCAAATCTGTGAGTACGTAAATATAGTTTGTAGTAGAAACCAGAGGAGATAAAGAAGCTACATAGAACAAATCAAACTCATATAAATAACAGGAGTTTGTAAGTAAAGGAAAGATAACAAAAAATCCGTGACAGATGAAACCAGACGCCAGCAAGTTAATCTAACAATAAGAACATCGGAAAGCGAAACAAAGTTCAGTCTACTTAAGATAAAGAACAGAAAAAAAAGAAAAAGCTTAGTAAAACCGATATGAGCAGAAAGTACATCATTTCGCATTCAGTTTAATAAAATACACATTAAAAGAGATAGCAAGAAAGAACATCGCAAAATTGGAAAATAATGGAAGTCTGAAGAATGCACATAAAAGTAATAAGTGTCTTATTACATATTGATGTATAGAAACACAAAAGAGAATTCCGTTCACAGCATCTTTGTGTTCTTTTTGCGAGAGACATTTCAGAGATGCGATCCTAGATACGATAAAACCCTGAGGGAGAGAGAGAGGGAGAGTAGTGTGTAAGATAAAGAAAGGTACGTTATAACATCGCAGGAGGCACAAAGTTGCGGAAAATGTTAACGTGATCTGCGAGCAAAGTCATATAAACTCCTCGCGTAATATTTATGAGATTTCTTTGCAGCAAAAGATGGAATTTCTTTTATTGAACATTAAAAAAGTTTCTGAATTTCATGGTTAGTAACTACTCGAGGAAGATAAGAAACTTGCAAACGGAGTTACGAGCTCCGGAATACGTTACAAAATACTCCAAAACGAGGAGGCCTCGAGGATAAATACGTAGGTACCGGATTTCCAAGTCGTATGTCTTATCTCGTCCTTTACGTACGTACTATCAGTCGGAGCTTAAGGTCTGCAAATTTGCTACAGCCTGATTTTTAAAAGAAGATACTTGAATGTCACCTGTTTCTCCACGTGGGTAGTGCGAAACATAAACAAGAATTCGAGTTATCTCACCTCAACAAAAATATGCACAGTTAATCCGTATTAGCCTACTTTAAAAACAAAAATAAGTTGTTCACACATTCACTTCACATGTTGAGTTCCGCTAAATGATTTTTGCACTATGTAACTAATTTTCCATACTTACCGTTATTGTTGCAATGCATCGTAAGTTGACATTTCCCTCACAATGCTGTAACTATTTCTCCATAGCAACACATACAACCGATACACGTTCTAAAATCTATCATTTATCTTTAATTATACGACGGCTGTTCAATAAAGATTGATCACAACTTTTTGACAACGTACCTTTACTCATCCTCATAATTTTGATAGTCCTTCTCAAAATAGTCTCCCCTGAATACGATGCACTTGTCCCAGGGCTTTTTCCGGTTTTCAAAGACATGCTGGAAACCATTTTGAGAGATACTTCAAAATCGCCTCCGCAGCCTTCACCACTGCTTCTGATGATGGATAATGCCTCCCACGAAGGCGTTTCTTCAAGTTAGGGAATAGAAAAAAGTCACATGGGGCTAAATCCGGACTATAAAAAGGGAGAGGGATGCAGTTCACGTTGATATTCAGCAAGGACTTTGGCAATATGCGGCAGCGCATTATCGTGATGCAGCATCCAGCCTGCTGCACGGAAATGTGGTCTTTTTCGCCTGATATGGACTTGCAATGTTTTCAGGAAATCCGTGTAGTATTGTCCAGTTACTGATGTGTGTGCAGGTACAACATGCCGATAAACCATTCCATGAATATCAAAGAATGAGATGACTATAACCATCCCAGCAGAAGCAACCACTTTTGCTTTTTTGGGGGGTTGGTGATGATTTAGTTTTTAACGATGACTTTGGCAGGTTGGCGGGAATCAATGTGTAGTGTTTAACGCCCGCTTTTACTACATACGGCACCACAGGCGATGACACTGATGATACATGAGATGAAGATGGAGCACCGGTGGAATGAGATGGCGGGGGAAACCGGAGATCCCGGAGAAAACCCGTCCCAGCGCCGTGTTGTCCACAACAAATCTCACTTTGCGGTCTCCTGGGATCGGCGGGGATCAAGCCACTGTTTCGAGGCCTCAGGGATTCGGTAATATACCCATTTTTATCACAAGTGACAATTCTCCAGATATATCTATCATGGAATTACAGATAAGCTGATATCCACTCGTTCAGCCCGTTGAGGTGTCATTTCATGAGGTGCAGATCTACAGCTTCTGCATGATTTTCCACGTGTCTTAATGTGGCGATGGATGGTATCTTTTGATATATCAAATTCCTCTGAAAGCCTACGGATACTTTTATACGGATTTTCTCGCAAAACGGCGTATATCCTCAATATTCCATATCTTAGATCTTCCAGTACATGATAAATCTTTAGTGTTTTCGTATGTATTGTTGAAACGTTGGAAACATCGTTATGCCACATTTTGATTAACGACACCTTCTCCTTCCAGTTCACATATTCTTCGAGCTGCGGCAGCGGCCTTATAATTCTGTTTTCAGTAGTGTTTTCGAAGGTCTTTGTTGTCTGCATTTTGTAATTTTTTTATTAACAACTGAAGACTGATACATACTTGCAATGTACCGAACACTAGCCATTGTAAATAGCATTGCCAAACCAAAGAAACCCAACACATTTTCCAAAATATCAAAATAAAAAACAAACTACATTGTTTGTGTCATGGTACTGTGTCAGGCATTATTTAGACTTAGTATTTTCACTGTTAACATTTTACTATCTAGTATTCGTAGTGACAATTCCCATTTCTTCTGGTATACTTAAATTTGTTAAATTATTTCGTTTTGTGGATCACATTATACTCCTTAAAGGTTTATTTCTGATGTCTGTACTTTACATTTTTGCTTTTAAATTAATATGCAGGCTTCACTTTTACGTGTTCACTTGAGGTGAAGCAGGAGCTGCAGCTGTAACTATGAAACGTCTGTTTTGTGCCTTTATGCATCTTGTTTGTAAATCTTCGATTAACTATTACACACATACATAATAAGCTGTTTACAGTAGTTTACTATCCATATAATACTGACATCTACTATCAATGCTCCTGTAAATATTGAGTGCCTCTATTTTTAAATATATTTTAGAATAAGGAAGTGTAGGTTTATTGAAATTCAAGTTGGACCAGAACGTCAGGGATATAAATTCGTTGATCTACTAATAGTAACAACACATCATGGAGTAATAGCACATTTCTTCTTTGTTTTTACTTGACTTTCGTTTGTTTTCTTAGAAGTTTCGTGCATGTTCTTAGCTGAGAATACATTATAAAGTTTCATTAATGTTACTCAAACTACTATTACATGTTTTTAATGCAATTTTCCTCTATAAATAGTGATGAGGTAACCCGAAAATCGTTTATTAAGTATTTTATAAAGTCTTGGATGAGTGTTTTGCCTCTATACAATAACATCACGAGAGCAACTCGCCTCTTTGAACTTGTTTTTAGCTTTTAAAAGAGAAGGCTCTGGATATATAGCCAGGTGGCTGTGAGGACCTCTCCACGACCTCAACATATATCCTCATTACTTCTAGCACGTGAGTTCGTAAGAAAGTAACTAAACACGTGAAGGGATAAAACTAAGTAGTTTCCAGCGTGTGCTAGAGAAGGCAATAAAACCTCCATATAAAAATTGTAGTGCCAACGAATTAGGAAAAAGAAAGGAGCATCACGATACTTTTCTATTGCTAAGTTACTCTGTGGAGAAAAGTCTTTTTAAGTAAAGCACGTACCATAGAGGATTTACTGAATTTTCTTATCTCCCGTTTATTACCTCCAATTTAACATTATGTGACCATGAACTTCATGTATATTTTATGTCTTAAATTAAGCAATTTTTGAGAAATGTCACTATTCAAACGAAGTTTTACATGCAACAGTTTTTATTTTACTTCTCAAGATTACGTATCTTATTAAAATACATGGTAAAGTCAATACTGTAAGTCAGGTCTGCAATATCTCGCCACTTGCCTCGCTCTGGACAGGGCGAGGACTCATCGCTGGTTGCCACGTTTGGAAAGAGAAAGGAAGGAGGGTACTTCAATTTATGAACTGATTGGAACTCCTATCGGGTAGCGGATATGAAATTATTGAATCTCGCTCACAACTTTTTTTCTGTTAAAGCATACAGTTTACTCCAATTAAATTTTAATTGTTCGTTTTCTTCGTTTTTCGTAGTAAATCTTTTGGAGAATTTCTTGTTATTTGTTTGAACTTTTTCATGCTTAAACATTTCTCTAATGGGAAGTCGCTATTCACCTTTTTATCTCTAGGCCATGCAGAGAGAATAGAATGTCAAGGTTATCAGTCTGGAGCTCGGACTTTTGCATATTTGCATGTTTCATTCTTTGAGAGTTAAACGTATCCAAGTAAGTAATAAATTTATTCCATAAGGAGTTCATTACGGTAGTTTTATAATGCACATAAATACATATTTAAGGGATTAGTGCATATTTATGCACATATTTTACTTTTTCAGCAATGATTCGTACATTTATTTCATCCTCATACTTAAAGAAAAAGAGGTTTCGAGGAATTTCTCTTTTACTGCTCTGTGTAGAATTTAGGTACCATGTTTCTAAATTCATAAAAGCTCGCCGAAAATGAGAACATAACTGTCAACAATGAGCACTTCCTGATATAAAAATATGTCGGTCGACAACTTACAGTAAATAGCGTGCAACAATCATGTGGTAAATCTTTGAAGTTCGGTGCGGCCGTTGCATTATAAAACTTGACACGCTTTCTATTTATATTCCAAACGAAACCTTCTACCGTAACTGTCTCGTACAGTTTAATGTACTCCATTGCTCCTACAATTAAATTATAAATTATCTGTCTCTATTAACATAAAGTAGAGGAATAAATGTTTGTAAGAAAGAGTTAAGGAATCATATTGCCGTATTTTTTAAAGAAGAATATTTATTTTAGTGCCTCCAATTAAATGAATATTAAGAAGGAATCTATGCAAATAAAACTCTTTCTTTGTTGCAGGTAAGCAAGCATATCCCTTCATTGGTCAACAACTGACGATCTTCATAACACAAACAGTAAGTTCAGTAATTTATCATTAAGTAATTTGACTTACGTGGCATAATGACCTGTTTTTATAACACTTGTGTACATATGTGTGTGACAGCTGCTATAAAAAAACTCTGGTTGTACATTACAGTTGACAAATATATTTGTTTTTGATAACAACTTTAGCCTGAGTAAATCACAAAGGGTCACTTTACAGGGGTGGCATCTAGGCGTGAAAACGAAAACTATTATGCTTATAAGACCCCGTTGCCGTTCCTCATTTATCATCGGCATCAACTACCCCGTAGAGGTCACGTCATGGCAAAAGGCGTGCGCTATACATACTCTTTTGTTTGCCTTTTTCTTGCAGTCTCTCGTCATTTGTCTTGGCCCCGTCGCCAGACTGTCACGTTCTTTGCTACGCCATCATGAAAATGTCTCATTAAATAAAACGTTGAAATCTTTGTACATTAGCTGTGTCGCATTTATTTTTTGTAAACTTGGAAGAGTGAATAAATGTGTCTGCTACACTAATAGAATTAGTCGACAAGAAATGTATATCTTAACGTTTTAAAATATTAGAAAGAAGCTCAGTGTTGCTTTATACACTTACGTGGGCTTTATGTCTCATGCATTTCAGAAATGCGACGTTCGTTTTTTTCATATTAAATACTAAGTGCCGTGTTTATCTTGAAAGGCATTTGGGTTTCAGTGTAACTTTGTACATATACTACCTAATTATGAAATTGTGAGACTGTATTTTACGGAGCAACGTGTTTATTGAGTCATTTATTGCCATTTGTATTCGACCAGCATCTTCCTTTACAAGTACTAATCGCTTGGGAACTGATGATGCTGTTCTGTCCACCTTCTTTGTAGCCATGCTATGTCTGTACGTATCATTTCATTATTTGTCACTATTTATTAATGCTCAGCTGTATCCTCTTGAATATGGCCGATGTTCAGCCCTGATCCTTTAGCAGTCATACTTACTTTTTTGTTTTTATATTTACGTCCTCCAACGTCAAGGGGAGATTAAAAAGGCCAATTAGTTTAGGACTATATTATTATTTGGCATTTTCTGAACATTTTATATATAGTTTAGTGTTAGAAACGCATATTGATTTTTTTTTTTTTTTTTTTTTTTTTTTTTTTTTTTTTTGACAACGTACCTTTACTCATCCTCATAATTTTGATGGTCTTCCTCAAAACAGTTTCCCCTGAATGCCGTGCACTTGTCCCAGCGTTTCTGCCAGTCTTCAAAGACATGCTGGAAACCATTTTTGAGATATCCTTCAAAATCGCCCCCGCAGCCTTCACCACTGCTGCTGATGATGGATAATGCCTCCCACGAAGGCGTTTCTTCAAGTTAGGGAATAGAAAAACGTCACATGGGGCTAAATCCGGACTATAGGGAGGCTGAGGGATGCACTTCACTTTGATTTTTGCAAGATATTCAGCAACAACATTGGCAATATGCGGCCGCGCATTATCGTGGTGCAGCATCCAGCCTCCTTCGTGGAAATGTGGTTTTTTGCGCCTGATATGGACTTGCAATGTTTTCAGGACATCCCTGTAGTATTGTCCAGTTACTGATGTGTGTGCAGGTACTACACGCTGATAAACCATTCCATGAATATCAAAGAATGAGATGACCACAACTTTCCCAGCAGAAGCAACCACTTTTGCTTTTTGGGGGTTGGTGATGAAGGAGATTTCCACACTGAGCTTTGCTGTTTGCTCTCAGGATCAAAATGATGTAGCCAAGTTTCAACAGCAGTGATTACATTTGAAAGAAGATCCGGATCTTCCTCTAACATCAACTTTAACTGCATGTTACCTTCTTGCAGCGGTAGGGGATACTGAACATATCTGAAGTTGCCTGGTTCTTACAGGCGGGAACCAGAAGTACCAACAATGAAACTACTACTGCGTGTTTGTTTCACATTAAGCTAACAGAATATAAGATTGAATTTTAGTGCGAAAAATTATGACCCTAAAAATTATGATCATTCTTTATTGAACAGCCCTCGTTTATTTTTTAAATTTTACTTCATCGGACCCTTATTTTCATCACTTCATTTTAACCAATTGGGTTAAAAATATGAAATCTAGCTCATTTTATAGTGGAATTTACGCTGAAGCAATTGGTATCCAATCTGCTAAGATGGATGCTGCCTGTGCGAGGCAAAAATAGTATACATTTGAAGTTTATAAGTGAGATTTTCTTTGTTTTATTCATTTTAAATTCCAGTACAATACATTTTCTGTTGCAAAGGTACAGTTTTATGAAAAACCGTGAAATATAAATATCTCAAGTTTTGAACACATGTCAAGCACACTTGTGGATCTACTTTGGTGCTGTTCAGTGAAATATGTTTTTAAAGAATTGCTTAGTTTTTAATTGAATAAAATATTAACTAAGACATAAATAAATACATTGTAATAACTAAACTCTATCCACCCTTATAGGGTGTACGAATGTCGACATTATGCGTACAACAACTTTTAGGATGAAATAAGGAATGTAAATGAAAATAGTTTCTTACTACACCGCGTATGTTATTGCTTATTTGATCAAGTTGAATAAATACAGTAATTAACTTCCAAAAAATTTAAACAGGGCGCCGGGGTAGCGCGGTGGTTTCGTTCGCGGCTCCCGTTCTAAGGGTCCCGAGTTCGATTCCCGGCTCTGGGGTTGGCGATTTTAAGTCGGCCCTATCCCCGCCTTCACCTCTGTCTAGCACACGTGAAGTATCCCCTATGCCCAACGTGGTTCGGAGTCCACGGTAAAAACTGTAGGTCCTCTCACCTCACCGCCATCTTCACTATCACCCTACCATCGGAGGTAATGGACACCGCCCTCTGGGTGCCTCCACCTGAGAAATGGGTCCGGTCATCACTTGGTGGGGTGAGGTTACCCCGAAGGCCAAGGTTGCCATGTGGGGAGTGTTAGTAACTAACTAACTAACTAAAATTTAAACATGAGCTGCAGTGAAACATTTGACGGTTGCAGTAAGAGTCAGGCGTAAACAGCTGAATGCAGACACCTCAAGTGTTCATTGGCGGATTGAGACACTAGTACTGTCTATGTGCACTACCATTTAAAGCCCAGTGAGACATTAGTGTCTATTATGAAATTTGTGGAATTCTATGTATGTTAACATGCAGTATATCCAGAATAAGTAACTTCTATACATTACTAACAAAAGAAAAGCGTTTGCTACATACGAGAAAGGAACCTGATCCCCTCAAGTTCCCTGTGGTTCACCACAACGCTAAGAGAAGATATTTCATTCCAGCACGAGGTCCACCCGAAATCCGAAGACTTCGGTCTCTGTCTACCCGGGGCGATGCAAAACTCCTGGGCTCTTTCCATGGGGCAATACCTTAAGTCTAAAAAGCCCCCTTACCATGGACAACAACGTCAAGACGGGTGGAAATGGATACGCCACTTACGCGCGTCAACACCGCAGGGAAGACTACCGAATAACCTCGGTGGAGTCGATTCGTGAACTAGCATACCTTCTACTGTCCAGCAACGCAACGAAGGTCCCTGAAAGGAATGTGCTCTCTTACAGAGAGGGACAAGGACAGCGAATGTGTGTGACAGAGAACGTATGCTACACAAGGAGCAGAACCGTTAAAAAAACATGCGCCCTATTCACTCTGTACACTAAAACCGAGAAGATTCATCCACAAAAGTAGAAGCCGTCAGAATGTTTTATAATGATCTGTAAATGTCCTGACATGTGCTGCCAGGGAGGGTGTGAGAACCTTCTGCAATCCCCCTGCGTCTCAGGCTCCGGAGACTTTCTCTCCTGTGGAGGACAGTATTAGCTCTGCAGGCTAGTACCGGGGACCTTTTAGGCAAATCTTTGCCCCCTCCGGGCGGCCGAAGCCTGGCCGTAGGTACCCGATCTCACATGGATATTAGGAACACACTACCCCTTCGAGTTCAACCCAATTCGAACAAGTCCTAAAGAAGAGGAGCTCGAATGTTCGGCCCAAGGTTCCCCTGGTAACGTCAGAGGTACCACGAGTGCTAGGGGTCCGCAGCGCTCGCACCACGGCAGCTGAAGGGTACGGGTCCCCTCCCCTACGGGGCGCTAAGATATGGAAGGTTGTACGTGCCACAACTTGCTGCAACGGTTACAAAACTGAACTGCGTATGGTGTAAACAGGGCGCTGTGCTGTGAACGACTTAGAAAAATATGTCATTTATTTTACTCACGATTGGACATCTGCAATGAAAGTTTATCTCGATTTTTGTAAACTAGTCACTCTCTTATTTTCTGTTCATATTAAACTCATCTACTGACCAGGAGACTCTGGAAAATTTTGGCTCTGTAGCATTTGAGAAACCTAATAAATACTTTTGTTTTACTTTTCAGAAAAGAACCAATAGAGCAATCAATACTGCAAAGACTACCCCTATTATTATTTTTAATCCCTTACTTACATATGCACCCATACTACGCTAGTACTAATACCTTTTTAAATCAGGTTTGTTGTACAGTCGAAATATCTCAGCTCTTACTTACACTGCACTTAAATCAGTACATATCTTAAGTCTTTCTGTTTTTCAACTGCGAATACAAATGCCTTTATGGAACAAACAGAAAAAAAATAGAAGCATATATGAAGAAAGAATATCAATCGAACTACCTGAAAAGTTCCCCCAAACAAAAAGCATCGGAGTAGTGGTTTCCATGGTTACAGATGAACTGCAGTATTTCTTATAGCTGAAGATCCATCTTTCTCCAAGTGAAAATGCCTTTACTTCATTTGCGTTGATTTTTCACTATCTCTTACACAAACTGAAAGAATAAACGGCTTAATGGTTTATGGCGATGACATCCGGCGTATATAGAAATGAAGAACTCAGTGCATCAAACACTTCATTGAGCACGAATCGCCTGGCACACTTTAGTAAATTGGAATCGACGGAACGGAGAGGGGAAAAAACCCTGAGTTGCTTGAGGAGAGAAGTTTAGCGAGGATTGTGAGAGGCAAGGCTTTGATTTCGCGATCAACTTCGTCGGAGATACAGAAGAGACTCCTCGAGCTAGGTAACAGAAGAGAATCTGGATTAACTGCAGCGCGTGATTTAACGCTGCATCGCTCAAAACAAATGATAGCAGAGGAAAAGGGAATAGTGTTTTTAAGCTGGAAACTAAGGCAATTTTTAAACAATAGAACTAAAAACGGAGATGCTAATGATATTTATAAGTCCATTCCAGGGGACCACATGTGGGATTTGTGGTGGACAAAGCCGCGTCGGACGGGTTCGCCAGTTTCTCCCGCCATTCATTCCTTCACTGCTCCATAACTTTTGTTTCATTCATTGTACTACAGACATTTCATAACTTACTTCTTCATACTCATACCTCGTATCGGGCTGATGCCTTATTCTGGATACCTGCCTCTGTAGCGTAGATGGTAGCGTGTCTGCGCCATGTTCTAGAGGTTCCAAGTTTGAATATCGGTCAGGATGAGTTATCTAGATAAATCCAGCGAAAAGGCTCAGGCAGTTTCGTCTGAACCCCGCATTCGGGAGGCCTGGGTTCGATTCCCGTGACCGACCAACCAGATCCATGGGCTTTCTTCGGGGCTTTCCAGGGTCGCTAGGCGAATGCTGAGTTAATTACATACCCCAAATTTCAAGTACCTCCATTTCACCTCTATTATCATTTCATGTCATCTCTGTGTTGGTTTCTTTCCGAGTAGTAAGTGTCGGCGGGAGTTTCGGCGGTGCATGGTGGGATAATACGCTGTGAGGAAAACGCTTTCCCCTCCGGTGGGATGGAGTTCGGTCCCCGAGCTGGCCTAGTGGGTCGATTCTTAAACGCAGCAGGCGAGATGCCAGTTGTGCAGGCCTGCCTGGAATATCCTGTTCTTGGGAAGCCGCCTCGTGACTGTATCAGGGCCACGGCAGGTGGGATGCCGATTGTACTGAACCCGCCGCCGGGGAGCTTCTATCGGAGAAAGTGTAGGCACCTCGCCCTCTGTACTACAGTGACTCCTTGGGGTCGGCCGCCCTGTTTCCTCTCATCTCATCCTCCCTCTCGAGAACGCCCCATCTATGGCATAGGTACAATAGATCTGTCTGGTCGACGTGCCAAATCCCCTCCGCATAATCCACTACTGCTTCCACTACTACCATCTGGAGGTTAATTCCAGAGTTTTCCCTTGGTCTTGCTTTGTTTTCACACGATTTTCTGCCTTCATTGAACTGTCACACCCAGGAACGCACATTAAACACATCCATGGTACCATCACCACATGCCTCACTCAGCTGGCGATGAATTTCAATAGATGTCACACCACGAAAATGGAGAAAACAAATGATAACACGCTGTTCTTGCAATGAAAACTTTGCCATTGTAAGTATCAAAAACAGTAGCTGTCACTAAGAGTTCTATGCTCTGTACTGTGCTGCTATTCCTGTCACCGTTCACAAAGAGTCCACTTGTATTTTAACAGATAGCAGAAGTTCCTACCTGATTCCATTCCTGAAAAAATAGCTGTTATAATTCCAATGCACTTTGTAAATACTTCATCCTGGATACTCTCAAGAATGCATCCTATGATTCTCGACAGATTCTGACTCCAGGAGCCCCTTGTAAGTCATGGGGAGGGAAAACCAGGAGGGCGACAGGGAAATAGAAATGGAGGTAACTGCAAGATTCTAATGTCTGATAAATAGACGCTTCCAACATTTTTTCTGAGATGTATGTAGTGTAACGTGATCTCCCGTTTGTATATTATACTCTCGCAAAGTTGTGCGTGTGTCCTATAATTGGTTGAAAGGCCTATTCCTATTGAAATGGTTCAGTTTTATATGGATCGCACTGTATATTCAGCTAGTTTTACATTTTTGTGTTGTTTATCTCTTACGTTCATAAAATATAAAACATTAGTTTAGAATAAAGGGAAGTTTACGGCCTATTCCTAGAAAATTCTAGATGTATATTTCATTTTTTATGCAAATATCTAAAAAATATGGTATTTTACTCCAAACTTGTTAGAGCCGTTTTTGGCCAAATAAAAAAAAATAGGTAAACTTTTTTTTTTAATGGAAAGAGTAGTTTGAGCTGGGGAAATGTTGAAATAAAAGAGCCTTGAAATTGTCTCTTTTATATTTTTTCTGAGACAAATTATATATTATGACTACAACGTACTGACGTAAGCAGAGAAGTACTGTGTGTTTCTTATCTTCTTCGGATTCATAAACGAATGGTTGTTCTTCTGTCAGAAATTTTCTATGTCCATTATTGCGTTTATTAAGACTAGATGGCGATGTTAGGGGTTTGATGGTGGGCGAAGCTGTGAAAGTTTCTCCATGACGTCGATCGGCCTACTGACGCATCTGCCCTCTTACGACTTGCCTTAAGGAACCCCCGGAGAACTCGGAGCTTGTGGGAAGGCTTCAGTTGTTTTTAGTCTGATTCATTATGGAACATGCCCACGCTTTCTTAAATCGTCTTTCGAATTACTCGAACTACAAATGGCTACGTGTGGTTTCAGGGAACCCTCCATATATTACGTAACTTGAATTTACTAATGCCCGTATTATCCACATAATTCAGTGAATTATAAAATCGCAAGGTTATTAATACTTGAGCAAAGGTGAGGTCGGCATATTCCTATCGATGCCTGTTCTAACTCAGTATTACGTAAATTTAAAACGAGGAGTGAAGAAGGGCAAGTGACTTGAACGTTTCAAAACTGGAGGTGGACAACGTATTATCCACATAATTCAGTGAATTATAAAATCGCAAGGTTATTAATACTTGAAGCAAAGGTGAGGTCGGCATATTCCTATCGATGCCTGTTCTAACTCAGTATTACGTAAATTTAAAACGAGGAGTGAAGAAGGGCAAGTGACTTGAACGTTTCAAAACTGGAGGTGGACAACGTATTATCCACATAATTCAGTGAATTATAAAATCGCAAGGTTATTAATACTTGAAGTAAAGGCGAGATCGCCATATTGCTTTCGATGCATGTTCTAACTCAGTATTACGTAAATTTAAATCGAGGAGTGAAGAAGGGCAAGTGACCTTAACGTTTCAAGACGGGAGGTGGACAATGTATTATCCACATAATTCAGTTAATTATAAAATCGCAGGTTATTAATACTTGAAGCAAAGGCGAGATCGTCATATTCCTTTCGATGCATGTTCTAACCTCTCTTGTACTTCCGCAGTAACCTTCATGTTTCGACAGTCTATTCCTCCGTAAAACAATTTTCTTCGGATAGTTCCTCAAAATCATTTCTCCTCATAGGCCGTACTCTATTATGAATGCCATTTAGACGGTATTAAATATAGCAAATCGACATCATCAGCCGAGTTCATGCTCGCCATCTAGACTATTTACAATTGTTAAGGACTTAACATTAGAAATTCGGCGTGTTAGTTTAACATGAGATTTAACACGAGTGTTACGCTAACACTTGTTGGTGAAATACAATTTTTGTTTTAACTATTGCTAAACTCGTGTTAAGCCTTAACATTTGTTGGTGAAATCGGGCATAAGTGTGTCAAAACTTACGTCCATTCTATGTCCTTATGATCGAGCCTGGAGTTGAATGGCTGTTTCGCTCTTGTCATTCTGAGCTAGGAGATACAGATACAAAAGTGCAGTCGCTCTGTGACTCGCCCCTGAGCTAATGAGGGTTTCATGCACTATTCTTCACCAGTGTCAACAGGTGGTAATCTACAGAACTGTCTCAGCTAGGAAAGTTAGCTTTAACCGTCTCTTTCCTTTTAATTTCTTCCTTCGTTTACATAATTACACTTTCAGTGCGAATTCTTGCTTCTGCTGCGATAAAGGAATTCAGAGGAGCTGGGCTTAAGGATTAAATAGATTACCTAAGACAAAAAAAGAGTCAGGCTGATGTTATTAAAGCGGAAATGTAAATATTGTGCTCAGAAATAAAAAATACAAGATGAAATTTAGTAAGCAAGGAGCTTGCTTCCAGTAGAGGACGAAGCGAGAGACAAAAGCAAGGAAAAATAAATAATTGAGGATTAACCTCGTTTTCATCGTTTAAGCCTCTGTGTGCCATGGAAATCCGTATGACATTTCAACTAGGTTTGCTATATTAAATTTAAACTTAAGGTTTGTTCTTGTCTTTACAACTGCTAGATTTCTGTAAAATGTTCGCTCTTTATTGCCCTAAAATGGGGGTACGTGAGAGGTATTACAGTGTTGTTACATTTGAAGTACGAGGGAATCGGAAGATCCCAGTTACGATGCCATAAGCTACCTTAGTTCATTTGTGTGTGTTTTTGTGTGGATGTTTTCTGCCTACCTTTCTGTAATTTGTATTTCTTGTCATATTTTGGCCCTGCTTCTTGTTTCCGTGGTGTGTGATGTTGCCTACTGCTTGCTCCAAGGAACTACCTGCTACCTGTAGTCAGAATCCTGTAACGAATTATAATTTCCCAGTTCAGAAAACCCTTAAGTATTGACCAATTCAAACAATGAACCAGGATTATTTGGCAAATTAGTTCACGAGATTTAGATTTCTGTCTAGTTAGATTTCTTCCACCTCTTTGGGTTTACCAGTTGCGCCAAAGTCATTCTCATAAAAACATTATACAGGCCTTTCCAAAAATTCAATATATACGAGGGTGGTCTGAAAAGTTTTCGACCTCAACTTGTAGATGTCACCACTCGTAAATAAAAGCTAGTGAACCTCGTTGTTATGTAACAGTCGTTTGAGTGACTATATGAGTGTTTTTATGAAAATGGACAGAATCGAGTATCGAGCTGACATTAAATATTTGTTTTTTAAAGGCAATACGCCTACGCAAATTAAAGATGAGTTGAACTCTGCGTATGGGGACTCTGCACCATCATTTACCACAGTGAAATTTTGAGCAGATGTTTTTAAACGTGGCCGTAAGAGCTTGGCAGACGAGGAACGTTCGGGAAGTCCAAAAACTGCAACTTCTTCTACTTCTACCTCACGGCTTTGGATTGTTTAACCCGTTCCGGCTCCAAATTGGTCTGCCCATCTTTTCTCCCGTCTTCCCTGGTTTCTTCTTCCTATAGGTTTATAGTTTAAGGCTATTTTTGGTATTCTGTTATTATTCATCCTCTGAACATGTTCCTTCTATTCATTTATATTTCTTTCAATAGTATGGTTTATTTCTTCTACTTTTAATTCTGTCCTAATTATCTGATTACATTTTTTTTATCAATTTTGGTATATCCAGCTATTGCTCTTATGAATTTCATTTCTGATGACTGTATTCTCGTACTATTTCTTTTTGTTAGTGTCCATGTTTCTGATCCATAGATCAGAGATGGTATTGCCATTGTTTTGTATAGTTTTATTATAGAGTCCTTTCTTGCTTTATTTTTTAATGTTCTTTTTATTGTGCCTGTTATATAGTTAAATTTATTTATTTTCTCTATTATATCAGCTTCCCCATGGTACGAGACATTACATCCTAAATACTTCAAGTGTGATTTCTGCTCAATTATTATGTTATGTAACACTATTTTTGATCTTACTGGATTAATTCCCTTAAATTTCATGGTTTTGGATTTATTTGCTGATATTTTCATTCCATATTCTGTAGCAATTTTATCTAGACTGTACAGCATTTTCTGCAGGTCATCTTCCTTTGTAGCCATTATTATTTGATCATCTGCATACAACATAGTGTTCAATTTAGCTCCTGATACATTAATGCCTCAATTGACTTTATTCGACCAAATCCTTACTATTTCTGCAACTACCGACTAAAACGTCACCAAAGAACACGAAATAGTGCTAGACGATCGAGGAATTAAAGTGAGAGAGATAGTAGAGGCTATGAACATGTCAAATGAAAGTTTTTGTCACATATTATATGAACGTTTAGACATGAGAAAACTGTCCACGCCTTGGGTGCCACGTTTGCTCACGTTGGACCAAAAACGTGTTCGAATGAATCTTTCCAACGCTCTGTTAGCGTAGTTTAGGTGCAATAAATCCGAGTTTTGGCGCCGATTAATTACTGTAGATGAAACTGGAACACACCATTATACACCCGAAACAAAAATAAAGTCCGAATAGTGGACTTCAAAGGGAAAAACAGGCTCAAAAAATACTTTTTTCGCCTGGGGAAGTGATGGTGGCTGTTTTTGAGATAGTCATGCAGCTATTTTAATCTATTATCTCCAAAAGGAAAAATCATTACAGGAGCAGACTACGCATCATCACTTGACAAGCTGAAGGCAGAACTTGCTGAAAAATGGCCACATTTGCAGAAAAAGAAAATCATGTTTCACCAAGAAAAGGCACCGTCTGACACCTTAGCGGCTACAATGGGGAAATTCAACGAATTGCGGTTTGATCTGCTTGAACATTGACCTTACTAACCATACCTAGCCAAGCGACTTCTTTTTGTTCCCTCATCTGTAGATTGCGCTCAGAGGCAGAGATTTTCGTCAAATGAAGATGCAATAACCTTCGTGAACAATTAGTTTGCAGAGAAAAACGCCGAGTACTATTTGTACAGGTTACAGAGATGGGAGCATCGCTGGGAGAAGTGTGTAAAGTTACAAGGAGACTACGTTGAAAAATAAAAAATAAAAAAATATTTCTGAAAAAAATGTCTTGTATCTTTATTAGGTTGGAAGCTTTTTCAGACCATCCTCGTATATACCACAGCAATTTCTTTAAAATGTGGTACTTAAAATGTATTTGAAAAAAATAAATGTCTAAATTTTCCATATAAACCCTGGTTTGGGTTGGGCGTCCTTAGAAGACAAAAGAGCTTAAATATTGACGTCATATATTTTTTCTTTACTCAGCGACTCTGAAAGCGTGCTTTTCCTGTGAAATATTCGTATTGAATTATTGGGTAGAGTGCAAGATTACCTCTGCTTATTAACGGCGAGAAATAAAGAACACAAGTTTGAAAATGTAACAAAGTAACATTATTTTAAGAGGAATGAAAAGAAGAAAAAAGAAAGACGATGAAATAACATTGAAGGTAGAGGTTTTGAATATAATTGCAGTTTAATAGGTTGAGAGAGAGAGTGAGAGAGATCGTTTTATCGCAGCATCTTCTTCACTCACGTCTGGACCGAAGTGGACGTCGGGTATTGAGCAATTACAGTTAATGACGTAGGTAGGGCATTCTCTTCTGATTTAATTATTCCGAAGTCGAAGTCATTTCGAAGATTGTGTAATCAGTGTTCAAGGTCTCGACAGAATATCATCGTCGTGGTCCATGTTAATGATCTGACGGGCCTCAACTCACGCTGGACAGGACATTGTTTTTATCTGAACAAAAGCATCTTCCAGATGTTAGCCTACCTTCTCTGGCATACTCAGAGGAAGCAACCTTTAATAATCTAGTTCCAAAATTATCACGTGAAACAAAACTGCATTAAAAATTCGATTTTCATTTGTTCAAAACAAGTTCATTGTGTTACGATGACATGACATTCTCTATCCCCTGTCTAGTACAAGTTATTGATACAGAAGCGTACGTGGCGACAAAAGAATGTGGCCAGGGAATATTATTGCAGCATGCAAAACAATATCAAATCGGAAATGTCTAACATCACAAGAATTAATTGACGTAAACGATGTATTTTAATAAGATTGTAGTTCCTTTTATACTCTATTTTTATCTGTATACAAATTGATAAAGATTCACTGAAATTAAGACTATATCAAAGAATATTCTAAGAAATCTCAAAGTGTTTCATTTTAATTTTTGCTTAAAATATCTAAATATTAGTATTTAATGAAATGAATAGAATAATTTTTGAATAAATACAAACAAGGAAAGCTTTTCTTGAAAAGAAGAGCTTGAAATGATGTATTTTCTTGAAAATCTTTGTTTCTTTGGGTCATGTCGATGTTCAATCCATATGTTGATATTTACGCCCACATTTTACTCTTGAATTGCCTTATTTACAAGCAGATAAATATACCCACAACTTTGCTAAACATTTATTTTATGGGATCAAGTGAGAAAGAATGCACCTTCGATAAGATCTCGACATCCAATTTTTCGGTGGAATTCAAAGCTTCCTCTGCTTGTAAGGTAGACATAAGAGAACATAAATGGACACGAAATTTTGTACGTAAATCAAAAAGTATTTCGAGAATGAAAGACAAAGATTTTAAATTACCTCATTCTCAAACAAGGGTTTTTAATTACAAGTTTTTGTCATTTATTTTGTAGCAACATTAGCTGATAGTTTTCATTAAAATGCTATTAGTTTTTTATCTTGACATTATGAGTTTTTTTTTTACCTAAATGGTGAAATCGTCTTTATTTTTATAGGAGTATATAAGAGTGTATAAGAATACAAGAGAGTTTATGAGATTTTTTTATTCAACATAGTCTCCTTGTAACTCTACACACTTCTCCCAGCGATGCTCCTATCTCTGTAACCCGTCCAAATAGTACTCGGCGTTTTTCAACATAGTCTCCTTGTAACTCTACACACTTCTCCCAGCGATGCTCCTATCTCTGTAACCCGTCCAAATAGTACTCGGCGTTTTTCTTTGCAAAATATCTGTTCACCAAGGTGATTGCCTCTTCATTTGACGAAAATCTCTGTCCTCCGTGCGCATTTTTCAGATGAGGGATCAAAAAGAAGTCGCTTGGGGCTAGATCTGGTGAGTAAGGCGGATATTCAAGCAGTTCAAACCGTAATTCATGGATTTTTACCATTTCAGCCGTTGAGGTGTGGGAGGGTGCGTTGTCTTGGCGAAACAGGATTTTCTTTTTCTGCAAATGTGGTCGTTTTTCCGCAAGTTCTGCCTTCAGCTTGTCAAGTAATGATGCGAAGTATGCTCCTGTAATGGTTTGTCCTTTTTGAAGATAATCGATTAAAATAACTCCATGACTGTCCCAAAAAAGTCGCCTTCACTTTTCCAGCAAAGAAAAACAACAGTTTTTTTTTTTCCTTTTTTGGAACAGTTCTCCCTTTGCATTCTACTGTTTGGACTGTAGTTTTGTTTCGGGCGTATAATGATGTTTCCAGGTTTCATCTATAGTAATTAATCGGCACCAAAAATCAGATTTATTGCGCCTAAACCGCGCCAACAGAGCGTTGGAAATGTTCATTGGATTACGTTTTTGGTCAAACATGAGCAAACGCGGAACCTAACGCGTGGGCAGCTTTCTCATCTCTAAATGTTGATTTAATGTGTGACAAACACGTTCTTTTGACATATGCCTCTACTATCTCTCTCATTTTAATTTGGCGGTCGTCTAGCACTATTTGGTTAACTTTGGCGATGTTTTCGTCGGTAGTTGCAGCTTTTGGACGACCGGAAAGGAAAAGAAAAGAAAAGAAAAGAAGAAAATTCTGGCGCAGAGGAACTTGACACAGATTTGACTTGACTATTATCTGAGGTGCCTTATTAGTAGGTTAATTTGGAGTGTTTCAGCGCAGACCCAAAAGAACAAGATGGTGGCCGCGCGCAATCTATGAAATTAAAGGGTTTATCCTCCTATTTAAATTATTTTTGCTGTATATAGAGGCTTTTGAGGCGTATTTAGACTCTTTTTGTGTATTTAGGTATTTTTGGGGCGTATTTAGCATTTTTTATGTATTTAGAGGCTTTTGAAGCGTATTTAGAGTCTGTTTGGTGTATCTGCGGGCCTTGGGGCTTATTTAGAGTATTTTTGGTGTGTTTAAGGGCCTTTGGAGCACATTGAGAGGCTTTTTATGTAATATAGATGTTTTGGAGATGTATTTAGAGCCTTGTGAGGCGTATTTAGGCTCTTTTTGGTGTATTTAGCGGCTTTCGGGGCGCATTTACAGAATTTTGCAACGTATTTACTGGCTTTTCGGTGTACTTTAGAGGTTTTGGAGAGGTATTTGGGAGCTTTTAGAACGTATCTCTTGGTTTCATTCAGTCGCTCTAACCCATTGAGCTACCATGCCAACCTGCCGCATGAAGACCTTCTATGTACGGCTGGTGTGGAGAAATAATTAATTTCCATCAATTAACTAAAACCCAAATGAATTTGAATTTGCCGTCCGTTTACTAGAGAGCGACGATCTCGATATAGGGCAACTGGATGAAGAATGTGAAGGAGACTTGATACAGATGGAGATGATTTTATATCGGAGAGAAGAGACGGAAATTCTGACACAGAGGAACGTGACACAGATTTGACGTGACTATTATCTGAGGTGCCTTATTCTAGTTAGGAGGAATGGAAAAAAAAAAAAAAAAAAAAACACCATCGAGTAATTTAGAGAATAGCATTCAGGATCATTATTGTGCAACTAATGGATAACCTGTACATTTTTAACATTGGTTTGGTAACGGTGAAGAAAACTACATTTTGAAGAGTGTTCAGTTAACTTTAAAAAGTGCACTTTGCTCTGAATGAAGTTTCAATGACAATCTTTCTTGATTTAATGAGTCACTTGCTTATGTATATAAAACTGGGTCATGATAAGCACAAAAAGCACTGTGTGAAAATTAATAAGACGTGTTTACGTGAACATGTAACCCATGTTTATTAACTGCAGCGTGAAAGGGAAGCAATAATGAGCGTCCAATCTAGCGAACTAGGTCGAAATTGCTTTCCTGCGCATCAAATATGTATATTAATTTTGATACGTGAGAGGGACAGAGTAAGAGCAAATTAATTTCCTCTAGTTCTGGAGGAAGCGTTTTTGTTTGAACAGCTCTCTGAAGAGGAAGCGGGTCACAGTAATAGGTTTATCATTGAAAAAACAACACGTTAATCAATCGATATTATGCCTATACATGTAAAGTATAGTGTACCGAAAAAGTGAATTCAAACGTGATCTCAGCTTTTTATCAACAAATAGCAATAACTTTCTACCTATGGACCCCTTTCTTTACTAATAAAGTCTCTTACATTTTTTTTTTTTTTCATTTTCATTTTTGAATTTTTCTACACATAGGAGTAAATTTTAGCTACATTTTACTGAAACTTAGCAGGTACATACAGCAAAGTAATTTATACAAAAATCGTATACTGAAATATAATTATAAAACCTCCTCCAGGATTGGTGCACGCTTTGGCGATTGTCCATTAACACGGAGAAAAGCCAAGCGATACTGTTCACCAAGCGCCGCTTTCCCGCCAAATTCCCCACATTCACCTACTTTGGGCAAGGGATTAGGTGGGAGAATTCAATCAAATACTTGGGAGTCAAGCTGGACAAGGGCCTAACTTTTCGGGAACACATCCGGGAGCAAGCTCATCGGTCGTGTGGTGCCGTGGCATCACTATACCCTGTGCTTAGGTCTGCGATGTCTGTTGCCCTAAAGTTGCGCCTCTTTATGGCTCTGGTCCTCCCTGTCATGCTCTATGCGTGTGAAGTCTGGGGTATGGCCGCAGGCTCAAACCTGGTTCTGCTCCAACGTGCACAGAATAAATGTCTTCGGATTATTTATTCTGTTTGCACAAGGTTCCCCGTGAGACTACTTCACGAGGCTTCATCCCTCCGATATGTGGAGGATGAAATTAGGCGCCGGGCGACAAAATTCTTCGAGGGTTTGCCCCAACATCAGAGCGCCCTCGTCAGATCCCTTGGGGATTATGTACCTCGTGAGCGTCGCTTAAAGCGATACCGGTTACCCCGCATGTTTTGCGGTCATTACTGGTAACCACATGATCTCCATTCCTGCCTAAACTAAATTACAGCTATCCAATATTTAATCTGAAAAACTCAAAATTCTACTTATCGCTTCCAAGTTTATTAACTAATCCACCAGCGGTGCACGCTGACTGTAGCATCCCGTTCATCATTCCTCGAGGAGCAACAAGCCACCTCCCTTCCCTACACCCACTTATTTTTCACCCGTCATCCTACAACATCCCCATCCCGCCACTACGTGGTAAAGGTCTTCCCAGAGCAGGTACACGACTTGACCACCCTTCGGGCTGTTCCAAACAGCCTGCCAGCCTGCAATGAATGAATAATTATAAATACAAGTTATGAGGTACCTGATGGTAGAAATATTCTATAGAACCGTATCTTTCTCTCAACAACGAAAATTTAAGATAAATTGCAAACGTTGCATTTTTGTTCAACATCTTTCAAAGATTTTACACAATTGTCAGTAGAAACCGTACCTCGAGTTAATTTATTGTTGGGAATGCTTGTTATTTTTATTTATTCTGAAGTTTCTGCTTAAAATACTCCATATTTAAGGCGTTTGCCTGACTGGAAAAATTATATCTTAAATTTACTGCGAATAAATTCTGAATATATTTGTTATAAATTTGTCACATTGAAAATAAATCTTTAAGACTGAAAAATGTTAATTTATGTCAAAATTCTTCTATCTGGTAGTAACCATTTCCGAAAACTATATGTTTGAATATTTCAGTACTTTGCGTTTAGTGGCTGAGACTCAATTATGAAAGGATTCAGTAGGAGGAAGCTAAAGACACGCTTTTCCTGTCATTATTGTAAACCGGCCGAGGAAGCGATGTGAACTTCGAAAATTACAGAATCTTTCAGAAGTACTTTTACAAACTTCAGAGTCTGCTTCATTTTTGTCAGTGTGTGTATGTGTGTGTGAGTCTTTGTCTACTTAAACGAGGTGAACATTTTTTAATAATGAGATTGTGTCTACCTCTTATCGTTTAACAGTTAGCCAAAAGTCATTCAGAATGAACAGGTCTTCCGTGAGTAATCCCAGAAAATTAATGATACACTTCCGGTGACTAAATGGAGTAACTCTGTACTTTCTGTGTTTCGTTACCAACAAAGGTAGGCTATCAAATTATTGACGTCACTGAGTCTGTTGCAGCGAGCAAGAAGAAACATTTCATGTCTTAATACATGCCATGTCCAGATAGGTTTAATTGATTCACTTTAGATAACACCAATATATCAGACATGGAGCCTAAATCAATCTCTCAATTAAAAATCCCTTAATTTATCTGACAACGACTTCACTTGGTGGATTATTATTATAATTAATCTGACTGCAGCGACACCATTAGTGGAGTCCATTTCTTCTCCAATTGGCTCAATTGGACTCGCAGACAAGAGTCCAGGCTACCGGTTTCTGATGAGCATCATTAAATGAGAAATCTGTCCATTTGACGAGGAGCAAGCAAGCCCGTGTGCTCACACTGAAAACTGGTTTACGAGGGCGACATCTGTGTCAGTGATTACTACTTACGGAGGCGTACACAACTAAGTATAAAGAAACTGTGTAAAGAATTACAGATGACCTAAACTAACTTATCCTGCTATCAATGTACTCTTCTAAGTACTCTTCATTCAGAAGGAATTTTATAAAGCATTTTTGGAACGAATGGTATAGTGCATGGGAAATATTTATCTCTTTAAAACATACACTGACTCCCATACATAATCGGACAGACTTTGCATTTCACTATGGAGTGCTCTATAAAGCAGATGTGTATCAAACTCAAGGTACTCCTTGTATTAAGCAAAAATCATTTGCTATGAATGTCCATTTTAGAGATTGAAAATGTGGCTAAACTAAGAGCTTCCCCAATCAACCTTGTTTACATCGTGAGTTTAATAACACTAGGGAACAAAAAAATATATATATATTTTGATATACCCGAAACAAAATAGGCAAATTCTTATGTAAACTGATCTGCTGATTCCAAAAATGCCTCTCAAAATGCTGTATCACGTAACGCTTTTTAGGTATTCATAATTTTTTATGAAAACTTACAGGAATGCGATGTGATATCTCAAATTTGATTAATTGAAAATAATAGGTACTTTATTGCCAAATAACATTGAAAATAATAATAATTATTAATTATAATTAAAATAAATAAACACAAGATAATGATGAAAACCACATACCTGAATTATCTCAGAGGTGTTTCACTGTTGATTTTTTTTTTTTTTTTTTTTTTTTTTTTTTTTTGTATTGATATGTACTCTCCCGTTTGAGGAACCAACAATAGTCTCCGAACATGTCTGAATCCCAGCGACCCTGGTAACGTCTTTCCATCTCAGAAATGTCTTGGTGAAAACGCTCACCTTGCTCATCACTTACTACAGCTCCTAGGTTTGTAGGGAAACTATCAAGGTGAGAGTGCAAATAGTGGATTTTAAGTGACATACGGCAACCCATTTCTTTGTAGCTCCTTAATAGTTCTGAGACTAAATTTTCATAATTTTCTTCTTTGTTATTACCCAGGAGGCCTTCCATCACTGATTTAAATGATTTCCATGCTGCCAGTTCAACACGTTTAAGCTTTGATTAAAAAATACTGTCTTTAAAAAGTAGTCTTATTTGAGGACCGACAAATATACCTTCCTTCAATTTATATTCACTTATTTTGGGAAAGATACTTCTTAAATACTCAAATGCACTTCCCTTTTTGTCCAAACCTTTAACAAAAACTTCATTAACCCGAGCTTTATGTGAAGTGGGGAGAGAAGAACTTTGTTTGGGTCTACTGGAGGCTCATACTTAACATTGCTTCCTCCAGGGGTATAGTCTTCCCTTTCCCCCCACTCTTTCACTATAAAATGCTTGTCAACTTAATTTATTTTGAGTTGGGCACACCCATGTAAATACGATTTTTATAATAGACTCTAAAATTAATTTTACTGATAAATCTTACGTGACGGAAAATTTGTTCTAGTTATTTCGAACAGTATTCATATTCTTTACAGGTATAAAAATATTATTTAATAATAAAATGGCTATTATTTTAAATTAAGTCAATATGAGTTGGTATCATACCTCATTTCTGTAGTTTTATATGAAATAATAAGAATAAGAATATCTCAAAAACGTTACGTGATACAGCATTTTCAGAGGCATTTTTGGAATCAGCGAGTCATTTTGCATAAGAATTAGCCTATGTTGTTTCGGGTACAAAAAACGTGTTCCCTAGTGTAATCGGACGGCACAAATGAAATGCAATACAAATGAGTAGGTGAAATCTGTCAGTAGACAAAACAACATTGTAGAAGTATGTCAACTGTGCAGCAAGAAGGCAAGAGCATAGTATAGGGTCCAGAGGTAAGCAGAGTACCTTTGAACAGAGACAGTGATCTATCACTATGAAAAGAACAAAACATACCGAGAAAAAGCAGTGATTGTGAATCTTAGCAAAAGTACAGTTAGTGACATAATTCACCGGTATAAGTATGAAGACAGAATTGAATCTCGAGCAAAGCCAGGGCGACCTAAACTTCTTACCGATAGGCAGGAATCTTATATTATGCGGAAGGTAAAACGGAATCCACGTGTAAGTGCTCTGGTGATTTGTGCTGAGATTCAGGAAGAACTGGGACACACAGCCCTGAAACGGTCAGAAGGGCCATGCCAAAACAAGATTTTAATGTTCTAGACGTTCTCGGGCTTCGAGCCAGGTAAGCAGATGTTGAGACATCGACGTTTCGGGAGCGTAGATCTCTCCCATCTTCAGGATGTTGAATGACTTAGGGCTGGGGTGACCCATATATATACTCAGCGAGCAGGCTCGCGTTGGTGAATATGACAACCTCTCAGACCACCACCAACCGCTCGCTGAGTATATATATGGGTCACCCCAGCCCTAAGTCATTCAACATCCTGAAGATGGGAGAGATCTACGCTCCCGAAACGTCGATGTCTCAACATCTGCTTACCAGGGTCGAAGCCCGAGAACGTCTAGAACATATACGCCACCAGGAAAGATTCAGCTCATATTTCAAGATTTTGATGGTCCCGTAGCCAGAAAAAAGCCATACATTTCCAGCAACAATAAAAGGAAGAGATTACAATTTGCCAAAGACTTTGTTGACAAGACAACCGATTGGTGGGACCAAGTTATTGTTTGGGACATAAGCAAATACAACCATGCTGGTTCCGATGGCAGGGTGCTTCTGTGGAGGACACCAAACACAGAGCTGGAAGAGCGCAATTTACAAGGCACAATCAAACACGGCGGAGGGAGTGTAATGGTATGGGGCTGTATTTCCTCTACGGGCAGCAGCAGACCAGCAGAAGTGTCGAGTCGTCCAGGATTACCTGGACGGAGTGTTTGCTGCCCAGTACCTAGCCGCTTATTGCGTCTTTATCTGGGCAGTATAGAAGAGTCCTCATTTGTCTCAGGCGATTGTTTTCGGCAGTGGACATATCTAGCCTTGTGCGCGCAGTCGCCCCGTGGGGGGGGGGGAGATGCGCCAGTGCTGGCTGCGCTCTTCCGCCTGCCTGGGAGGCATCTGAGCACAGTCCGCTTAACAGGCTAGAGGGAAAGGAACAGTGTTAAGGTATTGAGTTTACCAAGCCCATTTCTGGGCTTAGGAGGTTGGAGTCAGGGGGCGGTGGCCCTGTTCAGTACTAGATACCCAAGGCATCTTTGGGTAACCAGTAGCTCGGTCGGCGCCGAGGAACCCTGTGGGCGTAACGGCCAAGGGTGTTCACCAGTATGTTTGGATGGGAGTCCAGCTTATCGTAGATGGTACGGGATCTCTCCCGCACCACGTCCACGATATACGGGACCCGAGAGTATGTGTGTAGGATGTTGGACGGGAATCTACGCCCGGTATCGTAGATCATGCGCAGTGCCCTGTTCTGGACGCGCTGGAGTCTGCGAATAGTGGTGGGAGCCGCTGATCCGCAGACTTCGCAGCCGTACAGAATCAGGGGCGGTATAATCGCCCGATACAGGCGTAGTTTGAGGTGCGTTCCTCTACGGGAGAGGGAAACCTGGTGTTCATAGACACAGCCATGAACAAAGAAGTCTATCTTAAACTATTACATCAAAATTTAAAACATAGTGCAGAAATGGTGTGTATTTTGGACAGCTTCTCATTTTATTAGGATAGTGATCCGAAGCATACGTCCCACATTCTGCAGCTATGGCTACTTTACAACTGTCCTCATGCGCCTGCATCCACCCCCTCAGTCCCCGGATCTTAATCCCATAGAAGCAGTATGGGATAAATTGGAGAAAGCCGTTCGGAGGACCCCATCACCTCCAAGCAGCCTTTGAAGGAGAGCTTGCAAGGGGAATGGAGCAAACTTTCTACAGCCTACCTGAAAAACCTGGTTCACAGCATGCCAAATAGGTTGCGAGAAGTTGTGAAAAGAAGAGGGAGAGTCAAAAAGTACTAAGCCATATTTTGTATCACACTCAAGTTATGTCCGATTACCTTTGAGAGCCAAAAATGCCATATTTCTTTCCAATTCTTAAAAAAACGCGCATTATATAACTTTTATGTGAAATAACAGTTGATTATAATTAAGTTCAATAAAATAGCACATCAAATGTTGATTTTCACTTTCATAGCTTAGTACTCTGCTTTGTCCGACTGTTTATGGGAGTCTCTGTAGATATGTTCCATTTTTTTTTTTTTTTTTTTCATTTTAAAGCCAGTCGTTCTTTAGTTGTATCTGGCGATGCCTTGGATAGAGAATGAAGTTCAAAGAGCAATATATAGCAATATAGCAAACAGTTTTAAACGTTTCTGCTGATCACTGTTCCCATTCTACCTAGTGGTTGCTATGGGAACATGTATCCGTCGACATTATTACTTTTTATGTGACATTCGAAGTGTAAAATCTTTGTTACCCGGTCGCTAATATTGAAGAGCTAAAGCTACCAGCAGTGACTGAGAATGTTGAACAAGAATCCATGCTTCCAGGTTGTAAATGGCGAGCAATTTGAACAACTCATTACAGAATTTGTTACAGTTATTGTGTATACCTTGCATAAAATTGTTAAACAAGCAATTGCTATAGGAATGAAGCTTTTTGTGTGAAACAAAGTATCTTGCTTCTAGGTAACAGTAATAACACCCTGCTCAAGAAGATAGTAATAGTAAAATTGCCCTTATTTGAACGTGTCGGAGAGGTTTTGGATACACGGGTTAATTTTAAATGTAAGGTAAGCCAAATTGTCACGCGATACGGATTAGTTTTTTTTCAAAATCTGCTGCCTAGGGGACGGCAGTGTATTGTTTTTTTGGAACGTCCTTCGTGGTGAAGAAGTTAACTACCTCAGACAGTTGACTGTGTAATACGAGTGTGTTTTGTTCAGTCTAAGGTGAGAAATCCGGAAAGGAGGTATGTAAATGCTCAATTTCTGGATTTTGTTATTCTTTAAGTTAGTTTAAGAAACATTTATAAGGAATATGGACTGAAATTGCTCCAGAAACTTGTACAGTAAGAAAATACAAACCTTCTTACATCCAGAATGCTCCTTGTTGGTATCATAGTTGCTTAATCAGTGCTGCAAACGGGCAAAATATATACCGTTACAACACCGGGTGAAGTGCATTAATGTAAGGGGAGGTTTCATTTCCTTCTTCGTATTATTTACGTCCTCCAATGTTAAGTAATATCGGACGATGAATGAAATGGGTGAAATGATGCACAAATGAGCCAAAAAATGGAAAATGTTACTACAAAATCTGTGTGGGCGCTGGGGTAAGGACCCAGTTCATATGTGGAAATGTATGTGAGATCCATACATATATAAATATATGAGGTGTGTAAAAGTTATAACACCAATTTGTTTCAGGACTGGAAACAGATAGGAACTTAAAAAAAATGCACGTGGACACTTTGTGAATGCGTGATAGAGATGGCAGCACTGTATAGTGCATAGAACTCTAGTGGCAGTGACAAGAGTTAGGACTGTTTTTTATATTTAAACTGGCAACGTTTTAATTACAAGAACAGCGTGTAATCGATGTTCCATTCATGCCGTCATCACGCGTCAACATCACCTGACAATTTACCACCCGCACAGCGTTGTGATCATCCGTCAGCATTCGTGGCACCCACTTGGAAGACTCTTTTCGCATTTACAGATCTTCATGCAGGATTGTGTGCACAGATTCCACGGAAATGCCAATTTTGGAGGCGATGTCTGCAACTGTCTTGGTTTGTTGTCACACGATGTTCTGCCTTCATTGAACTGTCGCACCCAGGAACGCACATTAGACACATCCATGGTACCATCACCACATGCCTCACTCAACTGGCGATGAATTTCAATAGGTTTCACGCCATTAAAATGGAGAAAACGAATAATTATAACTTTAATATTTACGGGGCAAATAGGGCTTTCTGGAAGATTTTCGAAATATTGTTCCGCTTTACCCGTGCTTACCTCACAATTTATAAATACTGTCAGCCAGAGGCGGTTCCTCCATAAGGTTGCACGTTTGCGCTACCCCCACTGATTCTGAATATACAACAGGTGCATTTTGCACATTAAAGCTGTACTTGTTTGTATTGTTTTATATACAAACATGTTTCAATTACGCTTATCATCTGTAGCTGCCCTTGACCGCAGAAGTCGAAATAAACACTGATTAGCTGTAGGAGCCACAGGTTTGCAGGGAAGAGTTAACCTAAGATTTCGCTCAAATGTAGGCTCTCTGAGGGGGTTGCGGGAAGGTGTAGAGATGGGAGTAGCTTCTTATACATTGCTTAAATGGAGGTTTATAAACCTAGCTCCTCCTACTCTTAGCAACGGCTATAGCGTGACTTTCAGGCTTAGCTTCTGTGTGTTCTACTTTTCGAACACAGGGAAAATTTAATTAAATGCTTGGAGGTTATTCAGAATAGAGCACTGTTAAACAACGCCACACTTGTTCAGGCTTCTGGGTTTATGGCCACTTTGAAAGATTATAATTTTGTATTCTGGTTGTCTTTCTTCTACAAGATCATGCCCCATGTGGACATTTTGTACAATCAGCTGCAGAAACGAGACTGCAATGCAACGTTTGCCATCGCCCAGCAAAACGCATTTAAAAGAGAAGTGCAAAAGGTAAGAAATAGCGTGGATATCGAGGAACACGAAGAAACTGCAATTAAGAGGAGAAGAATAGAAGATCATGATGTGAAAAGAAGAGAAGCTCTTGAAGTATGTGACATTCTTAGAGAAGCAAAGGACAGATTTAGCTTCACGGGGCATCTGGTAGCCTCGACTTTGTTTCATCAAGAACATTTCTAAGACATTTCCAGAGGATTCACTTACAGAAACAATAAGGTTCTATCCTTTTATCATTGGAACAAAAATTCGTAGAGAACTGACTGTAATTTACAGTCGAGAGGAATTTCGTGGAATGTCCGAACGCTTTGTGCTTGATGGACTTCATTAAGGAAAACAATTTATGTGGTACATTCAGCGAATATGTCAAACTCCTCCGAGTACTGTTAACTATGCCAATGTCTACCGCTGAAGCAGAATGCTGTTTCTCAACTTTAAAAAGAATAAAAACTTTCCTTAGGAACACAATGTCACAGGACCGATTGTCAGCATTAGCAATGCTTTCAATTGAGAGGGAGTTTGTTATGATGATCAGCGACTCCAACGCAAAAGTTATCGATAGACTCGCCAGGTCTAAGGAGAGTAGAGCAGAGAATCTGTATAAAAAGGTGAGTCATTACTACTCTGTATTTTATTTTTCATTTGTGCACCACCAATAATTTAACCCACCAGCCGCCACTGCTGTCAGCTCCTCTTTCTCTTTTGTTTTCTCAAAAAAAATCATGCATACTTTTCCGGACGTATTCTTACTAATCACTTCCTATTTCCTAACCGAATTTTAACTGTTGATTCTTACACTGATCATTAGTTTTACTTTGGATGCTATTTATTAAAATGATTTATCTTATTCTATAATTTTTATTAAATTCGTATCAATCTAACGAGTTAGAAATTCCAGTATGAAGTCTTGCATTTGAATGACTTTAATTTGTGTCATTGACAAAATGTCAACTGTAAAATTGATCAAAGTACATAGTATCAGGTGTGGACATTACACATGTACAACAGTCATGTTACATTATAATCGCTCTGGAGCAGGTGAATTGGGTGACACAGAACTTAGGGCTAGCAGCTGGGACATTAATCTGGCACTGCAATATCATATTTCAAAGGGTCTTAACTACTTGTCACTGCAAGTGGCCACAGTGGAATAGCGAGAGACCTTCCTTCACTAATAAGATGAGGAAACCGGCGGCGCTCTCGCCCGTCGAAAGATTAAGTAACCAACTCCTCGCCTATTAATCTTCGCCGTGGAAGAAGTGCACGACTCGCAGCATTATGCCTCACGCATATCAGAGTAATATGTAAAGTGATATGTTCGCATGCGCTGTCATATACATGGCTGTAAGTGATAAAGGAGCTGGCGAAAAAGATGTTACACGTACACGTGGGACCGCTCTTCATGTTTACGTGGTCCTTAAAGAGAATACAGCGGACAGAACCGATAATCAGATCTTTAAGGAAGCTTCTCTTTAATTTAAGTCCTCCAACGCTGTCATATTGGACAATGAATGAAATCAGTTGAATTATAAATATTAAAAAATACAATCCCCAACAATATGAAATCAGGAATTTGTCAGATTACTTGTGAAACCTGTGAAAAAAGCTACATAGTAAAAACTAAGAGAAACTTGTTAACCAGGCAAAAAGAACACCAGAGCAACATTAAGTTGAAACAAACAGAAAAATCTGCAGTTTCACACCATTTTTGGACAGAAAACCACAACATTGGCCACAACATTAAACTGTTAAAATCTTTAAGTACACCCATAGAATTGGATATTTGGGAAAAAATATTCATAAACAAAAACCGTGATAAAGTTATAAATTTTGAAATCCCGGCATTAAATGAAGTATTAAAACTTAGTGCCCCTAACACCAGATGGCAGAGTGATCGGAGCTCCGTAGTAGTGGAAGAAGAGGAAGGTTCATTTAGTCACCAAACAGCTGAGGATGAGATCGAATGATCTTGAAAACGTTTCAATTATACAACAACAAGTAGGTGAAGTTAGAGTGTAAACATAGTGACTCATAACTCAAACTTAAACAGTTGAATTATGTTCAAATGAGCCCCGGGTCCTTACGATTAGGATTTCACCGCAGAGGGGATTCGGTACGTAAACCACCATGCTGGGCCCATTGTTCCTATGCCCCCAAGTGGGGCACAATCTGGGATGAAGGATGAGACGAGAGGTGACAAAGGTTGCCGTTCCAAGCAGCCACGAGAGTGCAGAGGGCAGGATCCCTACAGTTTGCTTAGATACAGACTTCCCCCGACAGGCCAAGTCATCAGACACGCTCCCCTACTGCGGGACGGCAACGAGTGCAGCAGCTGAGCCCCAAAGGTCCCAGGCTGGCCGTCCCGAAATGGTCCCAGCAGAGGCGCGGAGTCCGGCAGCCGACCTACCGGACGAGGAAATAATTTACCTCCGAACATATCATCCTGTCGTGCACCGCCGAGACACCCGCCGACACTTCTACCCTGAAAGAGACCACCAGATGAGAGATGATTTGAAATGGAGATGAGATGGACGGGCAGGAAATACGGGGGATGTAATTAGCCTACGCAGCATTCGCCTAGTGACCCGGGAAAACCCCCGAAAGAAATACTCATGGGTGAGGTAGGTTGGCTGCAGGAATCGAACACGGGCCTCCGGAATGCGGGCCACAGACTAAGACATCCCGCTCGTTCCGGGTCCGTAGAGCTTAGAGTTTTGCCTTTTAGCATAAGGGAAACCCCCGGGAAAAGCGTTATCCCTAACTGAAATTCAACTCGGGACCTCTTGAACGTTAGACAGACACGCTACCATCTACGCTACCAAGGCAGGTAAGCTCCTATTTGGATGATCACAAAAACAACTGACTGTTTTCATTTGTAACGCCGACACTGCCCATTATTTCTCTGGAACAGATGACAGCCAATGTGATTCCATAAATTTTAATGATATTTCAGATTTCGTGTGAAAAGTACACTTTATTTTATATTATGTTCGCTTTTTAGAGGACGTTTATTGTTATTTAGAGCTTTATTTCCAAATTTGTTTTCTCAGAATGAGCTATTGAAATTCTTGACCTCCATCACATAGTTTACAAAGCGTGGATGCATTAATGTCAGCAACGTTTGTCAGAAATAATTACTGTTGAAACTACCAAAATTATTATATCAAAAGCATATAAATTATTAAGCATATTTTTGCCTGAATTTTCGTTGTAACATACAGTTACTCCAAAAAGTATTCGTATAATGCATGAGTTTATGTTTAAGGACGTGTTGATATTAGAAAATCATCAGAATAAAGTGCAGCAGGGACACTGACTTATTTATTGATTAGTGAAACAGAGAATACAATAAACACATATAGTTATGTAAAAAACTGAAGCTGCTGACAGTGAAGTAAACTAGGTTATAAATAATAACTAAACACTAGTAACACAACTTCACTTATCTTATTTGACTCCTGGGACCGGTTTCAAAGCAAACATCTGCTTTATCCTCAGCCATTCAGCTTGACACTCGCCCACTAACTGACGGACTGACCTTGACCACTACCGGAGTTTGAAGGATAGCTCCTTATCTAACTGCCATCTATCGGGGACAACACAAACTTATTGATGATGTCTATAGGAGGGATATCAAAATTCATTACGCGATCCTTATTTTTTAAAATAAATATCTTCTCCCAAACCATTAAATCTATCGGTTCCTTCAATTGTTTCAATAATTTAACTTCTGGATCTACTTCATGATTATATGACCAAAAATGATCAGCCACTGCCGATTTCTCGGTCTGTCTATATTTAATATTTCTAAAATGTTCTTTCGCTCTGGTTTCTAAATTACGCTTGGTTCTACCAATATAGATCTTATCGCATTCTAAACAGTTAACTTGATAAATACCAGATTTTTTGCTGTCTGAAATTTCGTCTTTTTTTAGAAAACTGTAGCAAATTCTTTATACTGTAATTATTATGAGGTGCTAGTATTATACCCACTTCTTTGAAAATCTTTTGGAACTTTTTATTTGCCCACGGATGATAAGTAAATTTTTTGAAAATATAATCCTCTTTTACTTTTTTAAGAGTGGAAACATCATTAACATTAACATAGATACGTAGATGACATTTTTGCCATAGTTCCTGAAAGATATATAGACGAGGCTTTAAATATTCTAAATTCACAGGATAAAGCTATAAAGTTCACAATAGAAATTGAAAACAATGGCTACATCCCTTTTCTAGATCTAAAAATAATGAAAAATAACAATAAATTAAGTTTTGGCATCTATAGAAAGTCAACTCACACGGATAATTATATCAAAAATAAAAGTTTTAACCCTATGTCACATAAATTTGCTGTTTTTAATAGTTTGATTTACAGATTGATAAACATACCTCTAAATGAAGAAGAATTTAATGCGGAATATAAACATATTGTAAACACTGCTTTAATTAACGGCTTTAATAAAGATTTTATCATCAGAAGAATGGAAAAATTTAAATATCAAAAAAATGTTAATGATGTTTCCACTCTTAAAAAAGTAAAAGAGGATTATATTTTCAAAAAATTTACTTATCATCCGTGGGCAAATAAAAAGTTCCAAAAGATTTTCAAAGAAGTGGGTATAATACTAGCACCTCATAATAATTACAGTATAAAGAATTTGCTACAGTTTTCTAAAAAAGACGAAATTTCAGACAGCAAAAAATCTGGTATTTATCAAGTTAACTGTTTAGAATGCGATAAGATCTATATTGGTAGAACCAAGCGTAATTTAGAAACCAGAGCGAAAGAACATTTTAGAAATATTAAATATAGACAGACCGAGAAATCGGCAGTGGCTGATCATTTTTGGTCATATAATCATGAAGTAGATCCAGAAGTTAAATTATTGAAACAATTGAAGGAACCGATAGATTTAATGGTTTGGGAGAAGATATTTATTTTAAAAAATAAGGATCGCGTAATGAATTTTGATATCCCTCCTATAGACATCATCAATAAGTTTGTGTTGTCCCCGATAGATGGCAGTTAGATAAGGAGCTATCCTTCAAACTCCGGTAGTGGTCAAGGTCAGTCCGTCAGTTAGTGGGCGAGTGTCAAGCTGAATGGCTGAGGATAAAGCAGATGTTTGCTTTGAAACCGGTCCCAGGAGTCAAATAAGATAAGTGAAGTTGTGTTACTAGTGTTTAGTTATTATTTATAAACACATATAGTATCTATGTGTATCACTTAAACATATTTTAACATTCGAAATTACGATGTGCAATATAGGATACAAAATAATTATTCGTCTGCAAACTAAAATGGGGTAGAACGTCACGGTTAGTACTTAGTAGGCCCTCCAATCCTCTTTATAATCTCTTGCATTCTCCTTGGCATGCGTTCACCAAAGATTCTGTGGTTTCTGCTGTAATTTTACGCCATTCCTCTAGTTCTAGCGTTCGTTATATCCTTTATTATAGATATCTCATAATTTCTAATATTTTTGTCCTGTATACTGCACAAATTCTGTATTGGATTCATGTCTGGGGATTGCGATGATGTCGGCATCCATCGTGGAGTATTATACAACAACCATAGCCTTCCATCTAGGGGTGTGTTTTGGAGCATTATCTTGTGTGAAAATATAATTCTCAGAAAGACCCATATTATTCTTACTTCTGGAAAGATGTGTTTTGGGATGTTTATATAAACCTTATGGTTCATAATTCCATCAATAAGACACAAATCCCCCACACCATTTGCACTTATGTAGCCTCAGACAAGTACTGAACCACCTCCATGTTTAACTGAAGCTGTTATATTTTTCTCCTCAAGCTTACTATTGGTTTTTTCTCCACACACTCGCCCTTTTGACTTAAAGAGCTCAAATTGACTGTTGTCAGTAAGTACAATCTTCTTCCAGAAATCAAACCTATCGTATTTATGTTCTTTTGCAAAAGCAACTCGGTTCTTTCTGTTGATTTTACTTATTTATGGCTTTCTACAGGCTGGTCGGCCTCCATACTCCGCTTCATAAAGCACGTTTCTTATAATTAAATTAATTGGGAGTCGATTAATGACACAAAACAGAACTTACTTTTAAATTTTCCCGGAACTAGTTTCTGAGGCCTTCCCTCTATCTTCAGCCGGACATCGACTGGTTCTCATTGGTGTAGCTGGCAATATTTTGTCATCGGTCTCCTCTGGTGGCGGTTCGAGGAACTTGCTGAACAAATCTTTCTGGGGGATGTCGAAATTGAATACTTTGTTCCTATTTTTTGAAATAAAGATTTGTTCCCATGTGGACAGTTCTTGTTTTCCTTTTGTATGTTTTAGTAATTTTGGTTCTGGATTTATGTTGTGTTTTTTTTTCCCCAAAAATGCGTGGCAACTGCTGTTTTTTCTAATTGTTTGTATTTTATGTTCCTAAAGTGTTCCTTTGCTCTTGTTTCTAAATATCTTTTGGATTTTCCAATATAAATTTGACTACAGTCACAGCATTCAATTTGATATATACCAGATTTTTTGTTAGATGGAATGGCATCTTTGATGTTTGAGCAAATTAGGTTTTTTAAGGAGTAATGGTTCACTGGAGCTAGTTGAATGTTTTGTTTTTTGAAGACTTTTTTGAATTTATCAAAGGCCCATGGATGGTAAGTGAATTTTTCGAAGATCATTTTAGTTTCTGTAGCTGAGAGGGTTGTGGTTTCCTTTAGTAGTTTCTTCTTATTTGCTAAGTTCACTTTTTTGTGTACTAGTGATTTGGGAAAGTCATTTTTCTGTGCTATTTCAATAATTTTGTTGTATTCTATTTTGTATTCTTCTGCTGTGAGAGGGATGTTGACCAGTCTGTGTGCTAAACTATTAAAGATTGCCTGTTTGTGGGATCTTGGATTGTAGCCATTAGCTTTTATGTAGTTGTCTGTCTGTGTTGGTTTTCTGTAAATGCCAAAGTTTATTCTATTTGCATTTCTGATTATTTTTAGATATAAAAATGGTAAATACTCGTCTTTTTCAACTTCTGCAGTGAACTTGATGCTTTTTTCTTGAATATTTTAAAGTTTTAGTGCATCACTGATGTGTTTTTTGGCACTATGGCAAATATGTCATCTACATATTTTTTCCAGAGTTTGAACATCCATGGGAAATCTTTAGTGATCCTTATTTCTAGTGCACTCATGTAGAGATCGGCCTCTGAAACTAGTTCCGGGAAAATTTAAAAGTAAGTGTTGTTTAGTGTCATTAATCGACTCCCAATTAATTTAATTCATACAATAACACTGTTTTCAACACTTCCATGGAAGGACGTTTCTTATAGTTTGTCTGAACTGAAATAGAAAATTTTGGAGCACATAGTTTAGGGATTTTCTTGACATCTGTCTTTCTCCATCTCGAGTAGAACTGCAGGACGGCCGCTTCTTGACTGATTTTCGTAGGTTTTGTTGTGAACAAACCTGTATATAATAGTCTTCACTGTACAGGTAGGTATATCAATCGTTTCCCCAGTTTCTTGAAATTATTTTCCTTTTTTAAATAACCTGTTGCAAATTTCTCTCTCTTCTTGTTTAGTTTCACGACGTTTTTGACCCACACTTCTTAAATAACAGTCAACGGCTTTGAAAACAGAGATGGAACTGTCAACGACAGTGAATGAAACAACTGCATAAAACAATTGAAGGGGTGTATATTATATTATATTATATTATATCCATTATATTGATAATATAATGGATCCGGTTTTGCCCAGTAGAAAGTTATGTATATCGCAACGAAATATTAGATAAACATGGGATTCAACTGTTTATCATATCACAAATTTACAACAGAGAACGTCATGGAAATAGTGGGAAAGAATGAATAGAGCTGTCACTTATTTACACTACAAAACAAAAGCTGTGCTTAAACAGTACCAAGGGACCAGTAAATATGTTATAAGCATAACATGACGCAAAGAGAAGTAAACTATTGCTTTGCTATTAGGTATATTTAAACGTGAAGATAGTGATGATCAAACCCTCAGCATAAATGTTTTCAATATTACCCAAATTACTTAATATGGTGTCAGAGAAGATAGGTTATGTTTCGTAAGCATACATAATATATTCATTAACGCTTTTCCGCCTAACTGATATGTTTTGCAATGTGAACATACGATTTTCTTTGTGCATTATGTTTATGTGCACACTATTGGCCTTTCTGCTGCAACATCTGGTTGGAATTTATGTTTATCCTGAAGCGAAAACGTTCTGCTACATATGTTTTGTAAAAGCTACAGTTACATTAAAACAAAAGGGAAATAAACACAACATGTCTCCACTTGACAAAGCCAGACGTGTCGCCCTTTCGCTAGCAGCGTCAACATAGAGAGTGACGTCACATTAACAAGAATACGTTATTATCTCACGTGATATCTTTGCAAATTAAATTGTAATTTAGTGACATTAAGTCATTTTTTACTTACTATTTTACATGACATTTTCATTTAGAGTATGTGAGCATAACTACACTTTTGCGCAATTGTTTAATAATACTCCAATTATTACGTTATTGCCTGAGACAGTGAAGTGAAACCTTGTATTTTTGGAGGGGAGCTAAAACGTTCGAACACACGAAACTTAGAGAATGTGAGACACCTGGTAGGAAGGGATGGGATGGGAGCGCTCTGCGGTTTAGGGACACCAGCCAGCTTAAGGACTCTTAATGTGAGCTTGAGATTCTTACTCTCGACGCTAGATTTCGCAGTGTAGCCGCCAATGACGTGGGAACATGGCAGCTTCATACTCGCCCACACGACAATCTCCATCCTGAATACAACGGATTCAAATGAAAGTAAAATGAAATGTTGGGAAGATTAACTAACCAAGCAAACCCTTTGATCAGATTGGTCGGTGAATGGGATGACACCCCGGACCTCCTAAATGCAAGATCCAGGCGTTACCAGCCGAGCCAGTCGGAAGTTTGCACCTCTAGATTGCCCTAAGTAAACACACGAAAAAGTTGTGCAGCCCGCTTCTTGGGATCAAGGAGGGGGCACCATCTCGTGAGAAAGGACGAACATTGGAAGTAAACAGGGCGTCTTAATGAAAGCGAGGAGCGTGTTCCATTATTCAACACTGCATATTTACACCGAGTCCCTCGTCTAATGGAATGTTGGTGTATCGGATTTTCTAGGGGAAGGTACCTGCTGTCACGTCTGAGTGAGTGCACAAGATAAACCTCCACACCTTCCTAATGATACGCCTGTCACTTCTTATCGGGGAAACGTTTACTGATCAAAGAGCTTCTTCGGGTTCGACAGATAACGCCACGTGCCTGCTTTCCGAAATAGAGCTGCATCTATCTGGCACTTTTGGGGCATCTATCTGGCACTTTTGGGGCTTGGACACTCTTTGCCTTACCATAGTAACGGGTGTGAGAAAACTGGCAATTGTTTTTTTTTTTCTTTTCAAGTGGTAAGTTGATGCTATTATTCTTTGTGAGTAAGCAATGAACATGGAATTTCGATACCCACCCACAATGAGATGTATAACGGAAGTTTATTTTGATTGGCAGGAAGTAGGTGCAAGAATAAACACTAATTCTTGGAAAAGTTAATAAATGACAGCTGTATGAATAAATAAGCAGTTTTCTTAGTTTGTCTACAGCATACTTGGAAGACCGCAAAGTATTTTCGTACAATAAAAAATGGACATTGAAATTTTATTGCAAACTACAGTTTCGGAGCTTCTAAAACCAAAAGATCATAGTTGGTGCATATGTTCTCTCTAAAAGCATAGATATTTCCAGAAAGTCGGATAGATACGAATCATTTTATTTAGGCTCAAAATCTTCCATAAAACAAGAAGACTCAAGAAAACCTCCCGTTATAAAATAATTTTAAGCTCTTTACCAAACGCTGGGCTAATAATTTTAAATAAAATAACGTGAGTATAAGATATTTGCATCTAACGTGCATTTTAAATTACCTGCAAATAGTACGAGCGTCGGCTACTAAGTCCCGGTCCTGACAGTAAAGAAATTAACATTTTTTTTTATTCCTCAACATAATCTCAAGAAAGGCTAATACACTTGTAATATATGTGTTCTAATTTTATTAAAACATCTCTGTAGTGCGATTTATTTGATTTTTGGAACAGGTGGTAGTCACTGAGTGCTAGATCTGGCAAATAGGATGGATGTTCAAGCAATTCGATCTTTAATTCGCACATTTTTCCATTGCAATGACTAAACGATGGGCCAGAGCAATGTCGTGAAGAAACAAGCTTTTTTTACCTTGCCAAATAAGGCTCTTTCTTTTCACCTCACCACTCAAGCATTACAGTAAGCTTGCGTAGTAGCCACCAAAGATATTTTAATCCTTTTCAAAGTAATAAATAAAAATAATTCCCTGTAAATCCCAGAAAACACTTGCCATAACCATGTTAGCTGCCAAAATTGACTTTGTCCCTTTTGGAGTTGGTTAACCTGACGCAGTCTACTGTTTTGACTGTGATTTACTTTCTGGAATGTAGTGATGTATCCAAGTTTCATCCATGGTAATAAGCCGTCTCAAAACTTCACTCGGATTTTTACGTGGGTGCTCCAAAATCTTGAAACAGTTTTCCTTTGCAACTTTTGATCAGGTGTCATCAAACGAAGCACCCATCTTGCACAGACCTTGTGAAAGCCCAAAACATTACTTAAAATATTACCTCCACGTTCTTTTGTTATGTTTACAGCCTCTGCTATCTCATACAACTTTAATCTGGCTGGCCCCGTAGCTCAGTCGGTAGAGCACCTGCCTGCCGTGCCGGGTTCGATTCCCGGCGGTGGGGGTGGGGATTTTTCTCCGACCAAGATAATTCCCCATCTTCCCCAGAGTCTGGAAGTATGAATGAGAGTGCGAATGTGTGCGTGATCTAAAAATTAGAAACCAAAGATAACGAGTTAACACCTTCAGTATGTTCCAAAGGAGAACTGCCGCCGATATGACCATAGCAGTTAAAGGCGTGGTATAAATGGAACAAGGAAAAAAAACTTTAATCTGCGGTCTTCCAGTATTAAACGATGAACTTTTTCAATGATCTCTGGAGTTCTGACTTCCACAGGGCGTCCAGAGCGAGGCTCATCACTGCTACTCGTACGTCTCACTTTAAACTCTATAACCCACCTTTTAGAGTCTTTCAATGTACTGTCCATTTCCTCCTTGATTTCTTTAGGCATTAAGCCTTTCGAATGGAAGTATTTAATCACTGCTCGTTTTCCCAAATCCTCATTTTTCCTGAAACCCCTACACTTGTCTTCTTTAAAATGCTGTCATTCAAAAGGTTAACGAGGTACTGACCCGTAACTATGGATACAAGCTAATCTAGAATTAAACTATATACTATCTGTCAAACTGAAGTGGTGCCATCTCTATGTCAGGCCCCGCACTTATCTTCGTATCTTGAGAAAGCCTCTGAATTAATGTTGAGTAATTTTGTAGTAAACCATGAGCGATGAGCTAAACCTAATAGGCACTTTGAAAGATTTGAGTTTTGCGCTATTTCTTATGACGAAATATCTATCGTTCATGATTTCTTATGCTTAGTTTCTGTTGTTTTATTCCTATTTCATTCAGCGTATTCTCAATTATGGCAATGATGACTAAACATCACTTTGGCGTCTTGACATATAAATAATGTGAAATAAAACTATTTCTATATACTTTTATCTTCATTAATGTAAGGTATACATATAGAAAAATAAGCTATTTAATAAATAGTGTGTACAAGAGGGACTAAAATAAACGATTTTGCTGTTTTTTTCGAAACCATTAACCATCTTTAATGATTCTCATGGTTTGAAGTTATGATGCATATTATTTCTTAAAAATTAAGTACATGTCTCTGTCCCTAAAATAAAAGGATATCCTACTCGTAACCGAATATAAGACCTCTAGATTTTTAAGCTAAAATATTTACCCCCAAATCAAAGATGTAGTCAGTAAATAGTTGTTAGTTTTAAAACGTTGGAGAAGAATTCTAAACCCCTTATTTTCGGGCATAAATCATAATTACTACCCTTAATATTTCAACAATATCAACGATACTTAAGCTCATCGACAGATTTTGTTCTAAATTTGTATGCACAATTCGTACGTAGTCCAGCTAGTAAATATCATCCCCAAGTTTTGCTTACATTTTGGAAAATGTTAATCAAAAAATATAAATTCGCCAAGAAAGCTTAACTTTAATGTTTTGTGACTTTGTGGGTTCGTAGAATGTAAAGTCTTGTTTCCATAAATTTAAAATGCTCCTTATTGCAAGTAAAAACACGCTTTGTGCAGCCCTGACTGCAGTAGAATGACGTAGCATACACCAACGCAGTCTCTCGTTGCTTCACCACATGTAAACAAATGAAAGAAATCACTTGCGGTACACTTAAAATAGCTGCACACACACAATTAACAGCTCACTAGCAAGACCATTAACAACTGCCTGCTCCCACACCCCGCCGCCTATTTATACCTCAGCCATAGTTTCTCGGAAGCTGCCGAAGTGACATGATCTTTCACAGCGGCAAGAGAAGGAAAGAATAATCCAGACATCACTCTAGCCCGCCTCGGTAGCGTAGATGGTAGCGTGTCTGCCTCACGTTCAAGAAGTCCCAAGTTCGAATCTCGGTCGGGGTGAGTTACCTGGATAAGGTATTTTTCCGGGGTTTTCCCTTATTCTTCAAGACAAATGTCGGGTAGCTCTAAGCTCCATGGACCCTGGACTCATTTGAACATCATTTCACCCAGTTCTTTCACAGTTCGATATGACTTAACGTTGGAGGACGTAAATTAAAAAAAAAAAATCACTTTGGCCTCTTAACATATAACAAGAATTTGAAATACAAATATTTCACATACTTTTATCTTCATTAACGTAAGATATACACATGGAAAAATAAGCTTTTATAGGTATGAAATAGCGTGTACAAGGGATTAAAATAAACGATTCCGCTAGGGAAAGTTATTTCTTGGAAACTACTTCCCATCTGCATTGATACTGATTTGAAGTTATGATATGTATTATTTCTTTTTTAAAATCAGGTATATGTGTACCAAAAACAGCTGGGAATCGAATATAGGACCTCTAGACTTTTAAGCTAAAATACTAATCCCCAAATCATAGATGCAGTCAGTAAATAGTTGTTAGTTTTAATGTTTTGGGGGATAATTCTATATTTTTTGGGACATATCATAATAACTACCCTTAATATCTCAACACTTAAACATGTCAATGAATTTTCTTCTAAATTTCTATTCACAATTCGTATGTAGGCCATCATCCCAAAGTCTTGCTCACGTTATGACAAATTATAATTAAAATATATAAATTCGCCAAGAAAGCTTATATGTATTGTATATACTATGACTTTGTGAGTTCGTGAAATTAAAAGTCCAGTTGCACAAAATCGAAATGTTCTTTATTTCCACGGAATTACAGTTGGAACACTTGCCGATTACACAGAATTACGTAGCACACACAAATACAATCCACCAGTTCGTCTGTCACAGGTCCACTCCACACTCACAATTACGTACAACTCCTCTGATACACGTACGCAGTATTCCAGTCCGTTCGCCTGCACAGCGCTCTTCACGGCTGCTCGCCAAGAACTGAACTGACTCGTCCACTGCAGCCCTTATATAGGAAGATCGCTGTTTCTGGGAGCTTCGCGGCCCGGAACATCATCCGGACTTCAGGGGGGAGGGGAAAGAGACGGTAAAGTCTGTTTTTTTAACGTGTGTGCAGTTTTCAGTCAAAGGGACCTCAAAGGACCTGACCTTTCCGCCCACTAATGACCGTCATAAATCTATCTCCTCACTTCAAAAATGGAACACTGGCGTTGGGGACCAATAGCAACCCCGAATTTTCTGAAAATGACAGTTGCATGTCTACTCCGCGTGGAGTCTCAGTTACCAAAGTTCCAACTTCCAGTTGTTCTGTTTCATTAGGTGCAAGACGGTGATGTTAAAATGTTGCAACCTTGTAGAGTGGACCGTCAGGAGGAGGGTCCGTGTTGTAAAACGATTATGAGGGTTCCTCAAAGAAAGCGGCCGCCGTGCACTTGCGTTGAGTAGCCAGACTTTACAGTGACCGTGATACTTTCCTAACCATCTCTTCAGTTAGGGCCGCAAGATAAATGAGTAGGCGTGGCCTAAATGCCTCCTGTCCCCCACTCAGCTGTCAGTTGGTCGTGCCTTCCGATAATTGGGTGACAATACCCTTAATAGTATAGGATTTCAGTTACATTTAAAATATCTTTCAATAGATGTTTTAACTGTAAACCACTCTGACACAGAACATTCGTATTCATTTTATGCTATGTTATGTAATTTTTTTAGGTTCTGATTTAAATTCATTAATTTTAATTGCTTTTTTGGGATTTTAAGATCTTTTAGTAATTATTCTAATAAAATCAGGCAAAAATCTAAAACTCTTCTTGAGTTTTTCTCTTCTTCATATTTAATTAAAGGGATCCATGGCGATCGCAGCAGTATTGAGTTTCTCATTGTTGAAAACACTCTGCTAAATTAATAATAGCAAAAAAATGAATGCCGATGAAATTGCCGTAGCTTGATTTATCAATAACTGAAGGTTTTGTGACTCATTTAATTCGCAAAACAGATCGAAAATATAATCATATATATGTAGAAAAGATAGCAAGCTGGACATGCCTGACAAATATCAGAGCTTCGCGAATTATATTGAAAACTAATAGGCAAAGAAGTTTTCTGTTCGTAAACTGTCGGTGCTATTTCTAATTATCTGCAGCGATATCCAGCAGAGTTCGATACAGCTTATTGCTATCGATAATAATCGAGAGTAGCGCGAGGAAGTAAAGTCAGTTAAAATCAAAATCATAACTGCAGCAAAGCCATTCACGGGGAGAGGCTTAAAAACTTGTTAGGGCAGCTCTACTGCAGTGCTTTGCCTAATGAAAATTTAATCTATCAAACAGCGATAGGATCAGGAGCTCGTTGATGACATTGGACAACAGTGGAGGACCAATCAAAATCTTGACACGTCGCATGTAGCCGTCGAAAGCCATCAATAAAACACTGCCTTCCAAAAGCTGATTTGACAGGAACGAGAATCATTGTCTGTCGCATAAATTTCACATACAGGTGGTGAACACAAAAAAGCAGCACAATAGTGCAATTTTGGCGCTGGAAATTACCTTGTCTCATAAATAATGTCTTTTGTTATTAGCTTTTGTTTCAGGTCTGAAATAAAATTTAATCTGCCAAGCCCAGATAAATATTTTCGATGATTATTTATTAGTTGCAGGTCATAAGAGTTATAAAGTGCGAAGTTTCAGCTGACGTCAACATGTTATTTTGAAATTGTTATCTAGTTTGTCATAAATTAGTGCTAAATGTACAAGTAAATGGCGTCACGACCTATGACGTCAGTCGTTTAGGTACATTATCTTGTTTATGTAGCAAGTTAGGCTTTCTTTTCTGTGACACTAAATCACCCGAAAACTAGGACACTTTAATCAATGAAAAGGACACCTCACACACTGTTGCTAGATAGATTTGTTGTATCTATTAATCTCCAGCAACAGAGGAGGCTACAGGTCGCAAGCACCACAAAGACACCGGAAGTTCCAGTCAAAAACCGTCCCGCTGCAGGAGCTGCTTGGCAATGAACGGCCAAATATAGGTACATTCTAATATATATATATATATATATATATATATATATATATATATATATATATATATATATATATATATATATAACGCGAGAGTATTGTGACTTTGTGGGTTCTTGAAATTAAAAGTCCAATTGCACAAACTCAAAATGTTCTTTATTTCCACCGAATTACAGTTGGAACACTTGCCGATTACATAGAATTACGTAGCGCAAACAATTACAATTCGTCAGTTCGTCTGTACCAGGTCCACTCCACACTCACAATTACGTACAACTCCTCTGATACACGTACACAGTCTTCCGGTCCGTTCACCATCGCGTCGCTCCTTACAGCTGCTCACCAAGAACTGAGCTGACTCGCCAACTGCAGGCCTTATTTAGGGAAGATTGTCGTTTCTGGAAGGTTTGCGGCGCGCACAATTATCCCGAGGTTTCCAGACGTCTGGTGAGAGGGGAAAGAGACGGTACAGGGCTCGTGCTCTCCTAATCATCCCTTCAGTTAGTGACACGGGATAAATGGGTAGGCATGGTCTGAATGATTCCCATCTGGCCCTACTGCCGGCCTGTTCTATCGGGAATTCCAACGTACGGGTGACAGTATCTACAAGGGCAGCCTTCACAAAGTGAGACCGACCCCTCCCCCTCTCAAGACCAGGGAGTTACCGAGCTGCTCCCGAAGGGCGCCCGGCGGATCCGTTGGGCTTTCCGTAGGGCAAGACCTAGAGACTGACAAGCCCCCCAAAACTCAAGACGGGATGGAAGTGCATACGCCACTTACGCGTGCCAACTCCAAAGGAGAAGGCCACCAATCAACCTCGGTGAGCCGCCTGGTGATCTAGCACACCTTCTACTAGCTATGCAGGTTAGTACGCGGGATTATATGGCTTCCCTCAACCCCGTTCGGAGACGTATCCGATCTCCCACGGGTATCGGGAACTACTGCACCCTCGAGTCCAACCCAATCCGAACAACTCCCTTACGGGAGGGGCTCGGCAGTTCGAATAGAGGTTCCTCTGGTAACGTCAGAGGTACCACGAGTGCTAGGGGTCCGCAGCGTTCGCACCACAGCAGCTAAAGGGGACGGATTCTCTCCCCTACAGTAAGATACGTTCTAATGTCCACGAGGTGTGTACCGAGCCCCGCATTCGGTAGGCGCGGATTCGATTCCCTTGGCCAACCTACCTGACTGGTGGTTTTTTTGTGGTGTTCTCGGATCGCCAGGCAAATGCTCATTAAGTTAATTACAACCCCAGAATGTCCTGTGATGCCCAAATGAGTCCGAGGTCCATGGAGCTTACAGTTACCCGACATTCCTCTATCAGGATGAGGAAAACCCCGCAAAAACCTTATCCAGGTAACTCACCCTAACCGAGATTCGATTTCGGGACCTCTTAAACGTGAAGCAAACATCCTACCGTCTGCGCTACCGATGTGATATGTTTCGGTGTTGCATGACAAGATGATATGCCCTTAGTAAAACTGTTTCCTCCAATAGAATGGTTTCCAGTCTCCGACACCTGTCTGGAGGGGTTGTATCCGGAACACAGTAGGGTTGGATGCAGGCTGTACTGGACTGACGGGCAGTTTTCAATTAGTAAATTGCTCTCTGCACTATCGAAGCTCCTTGGGACGGTCGTCCTCTCCCTCTCGCCTCATCCTTCCTCCCAGGGGTGCCTCACTTGAGGGCATAGGTACAACAGACCAAGTTTGGAATCAACACTGTACCGTAGTTCACTCCATGTGAAGTAATATTTACACTGAGCAAGCATACGTGGCATTTGTCCAGCATCATCATATACCTTGAAAACTATTAGTACATCTGGTGCAGTTTAGATCATGTGGGTGCCTCTTTAAAACAAAGACTACTTTCAGTGGACACTAGAGATATACTTGTTCCTCAGATCTTTCATCGTCACCACTAGGATGGGTCTCACTGGCCCGTATTCACCTTCATCCCTTCCTCTTTTGGGTGTGATAGTACGGGGGCTGTTCAATAAAGAATGACCATAATTTTTTACGGTCATAATTTTTCGCATTAAAATTCAATCTTATTATATTCTGTTAGCTTAATGTGAAACAAACACTCCGTAGTAGTTTCATTGTTGGTACTCCTGGCTCCCGCCTTGAGAACTAGGCAAGTTCAGACATGTTCAGTGTCGCCTACCGCTGCAATGGGGGTAGCATGCAGTTAAAGTTGATGTTAGAAGAAGATCCGGCTTTCTTTCAAACGTAATCACTGCTGATGAAACTTGGCTACATCATTTTGATTCTGAGAGCAAACAGCAAAGCTCAGTGTGGAAATCTCCTTCATCACCAACCCCCCAAAAGAGCAAAAGTGGTTGCTTCTGCTGGGAAAGTTATGGTCACCTCATTCTTTGATATTCATGGAATTGTTTATCAGCGTGTTGTACCTGCACACACAACAGTAACGGACAATACTACAGGGATGTCCTGAAAACATTGCAAGTCCATATCAGGCGCAAAAGACCACATTTCCATGAAGCAGGCTGGATGTTGCACCACGATAATGCGCGGCCGCATATTGCCAATGTTGTTGCTGAATATGTTGCAAAAATCAACGTGAAGTGCATCCCTCACCGTCCCTATAGTCTGGATTTAGCCCCATGTGACTTTTTTCTATTCCCTAACTTGAAGAAATGCCTTCGTGGGAGGCATTATCCATCATCAGAAGCAGTGGTGAAAGCTGCGGAGGCGATTTTGAAGGATCTCTCAAAAATGGTTTCCAGCATGTCTTTGAAGATTGGCAGAAACTCTGGGACAAGAGCATCGCATACAGGGGAGACTCTTTTGAGAAGGATCATCAAAATTATGAGGATGAGTAAAGGTACGCTGTCAAAAAGAAATTGTGATCATTCTTTATTGAACAGCCCTCGCACAATATATATGAAGATCGCAGTGCACGAGATATCAAAGAGCTGGCCCACCTCATAAAAACTGCAATCTACACCTGCCACGGGAAGCTTTTAGAAGATGCTCTAACTCGAATTTAAAAAGCTCGAGAGAAAGTGATGTTGTGTGTCTTTTTGGTTGAGCCCACTTGCGAAATACACATCGTAGTAGCAGCTGCTTGTAACCCTTCACCCCGTCCGATCACTGCCACCTCGATACCGCTAGTCAATGACGTCGCCAGATGTTCGTGAAAAGTTGAAATCCCCTTGTCATTCACATCACATTCATGGCCCAACTGCGTGCTTTGCGGTAGTGCTTATCCTGTCTTCGCGAGACTTGGAATTTTATGCAAAAGCAAACTATGATAACACAATTTCTCCAGCCATTATCTTTTCGCGCTATATCCTACATTCTCTCTCACTTAGACTTCAACCATATACGAGGGTGGTCTGAAAAGCTTCCGACCTCAATATGAAGATGGCAGCACTCGTAAAATAAAGCTAGTGAATTTCGTTGTTCATCGTTGACAGTTTCTCACCAAAGTTTCAACCATTTTGAACGCTCAGTTGTTACGTAACAGTCATTTGAGTGAGTTGATGTGAGTGTTTTTATAAAAATGGACAAAATCGAAAATCGAGCTGTCATTAAATATTTGTTTTTGAAATGCAATACGCCTACACAAGTCACAGATGAGTTAAATTCTATGTATGGGGACTCTGCACCATCATTTACCACAGTGAAATTTTGGGCAGCCCAATTTAATAGTGGCCATAAGAACTTAGATGACAATAAATATCGCCAAAAATCACCAAATGGTCCTAGACGACCGACAAATTTAAGTGAGAGAGATAGCAGAGGCTATGAATTTGTCGAAAAGGCGTGTTTTTTCACATATTAATTCAACATTTAGACATGAGGAAGCTGTCCGCGTGTTGGGTGCCGCGTTTGCTCACGTTAGACCAAAACTGTGTTTGTATGAACATTTCCAATGCTCTGTTGGCGCAGTTTAGGCGCAAAAAAATCAGAGTTTTAGCACCGATTAATTACTGTAGATGAAACTTGGATACACCATTACATGCCCAAAACAAAAATACGGTCCAAACAGTGGACTGTAAAGGAAAACCAGCTCCAGAAGAAGCAAAGGCTGTTCTTTTCGGCTGGGAATGTGATGGCGATTTTTTTTTTTTTTTTTTTTTTTTTTTTTTTTTTTTTTGGGCGGGGGGATAGTCATCGAGATATTTTAATCCATTATCTTCAAAAAGGAAAAACCATTACAGGAGCATACAACGTATCATTAGTTGACAAGCTGAAGGCAGAACTTGCGCAAAAACGACCACATTTGCAGAAAAAGAAATCCTGTTTCACCAAGACCACGCACCGTCTCACATCTCAGCGGTTGCAATGGCATAAATCCACGAATTGCGATTTGAACTGCTTGATCTTACTCACCAGATCTAGTCCCAAGCGACTTATTTTTGTTCCCTCATCTGAAAATTATGCTCAGAGGACACAGATTTTCGTCAAATGAAGAGGCAATCACTTTCATGAACAATTATTTTGCAGAGAAAAACGCCGAGTACTATTTGGACGTGTTACAGAGACGGGAGCATCGCTGGGAGAAGTGTGTAGAGTTACAAGGAGACTGTTGAATAACGCCGAGTACTATTTGGACGGGTTACAGAGATGGGAGCATCGCTGGTAGAGGTGTGTAGAGTTACAAGGAGGCTATGTTGAAAAACGCCGAGCACTATTTGGACGGGTTACAGAGATGGGAGCATCGCTGCGAGAAGTGTGTATAGTTTACAAGGAGACTATGTGGAAAAAAATAATAAATAAATAAATAAATAAATAAATAAATAAATAAAATAAAAAAAATTCTGAAAGAATTGTATCTTTACGAGGTCGGAAACTTTTCTGACCACCCTCGTACGTACTCTCAGTCAAGTTCCAAACCAGCCTTGGATGAACCAATCTTCAATATTTCTAAATTGAGATTCGACTCAGAATTTATAGTGCATCATAATAAGGCGTCACTCATAACAACAATAGCAACAACAACAATGATTAATAATGTTGATGATGGTGATGATGATGATGATTATGATTATGAAGAAGTGGCATTTCCTGTTCAAAGTCAACTTAAATAAAATCATTGTATTTCTGCTATCTACAAAATATAATTGAATATACGAAATAATGGCTAAAACAAAACGCTGTAAGAATACGATGTCTGGAAGAAAGGCTAGATAAAATTATCAGATAACCAGTTCATCATCCTGGCATTCATCAAGAGCTTGGAAAATGTTTTTTCTCATCAGACGAGTGGGCGGGTTCTGGAGAAAGGGCGAGGAATTCAGTTTGCACTGCTGCACGAAACTTCACGAGAGAGCAGAATTTGCATTCTGACGAACTTTTAAGAAAGCAGATAGACCAAAGTATCAGCGCAGTAATCTTCTCGCCCTCGGTAACGAGATTTAAGAAGTAATTTTCATCCCTTTCCTTCTTCACCTCTGTCTTTGTGTGTGTATAATTCTTCTCGCTGTCACTTTCTTTTTTTTCCTTTGGTTATGTACTGTTGAAGGGGACAGAGGCTTGATTAAGTGGGCTTCAGAGGGCGACGTCTCCGGTAGGGGAGGGCAGGTGGGTGTTGAATGAAGAAAAATGTAAAAGAAGGGGACGGAGTGAAGGCAAAACTTACCTTAAGGACAATTATTCCTGTGTTCCGGTGAGCTGGGTCGACAGATCAATGCCATCAGTTGTCATTTGTCAAATATCTCTGCGCCGTTCCTAAATGCACAGAGTGGCGTGTGCACGATGTTCTTTTGTGTCTTTAGCATTACAGCTATCCACAGGTTTTTGGTTCTAAAATTCTCAATACGTTATCTTAAACATGCAATATTATTTTAAGGAAAGTTATCTAATCCTTACACAAAAAAGTATTTTTTTCCCTTAAGAACATACATTTTTTCTACCAAAACTCCATCTTCCGATCTAAATATGTAGCCCTTACACGATTTTCTCTACTCTTGTCCAATCTATTCTTACAAACTGTAACCATTTATGACGGCAGAGACAGAATGAAAAATTTAATTTTTGCTCTACCCTTTCATTGTGCGTCCTACACACAGTTAGTGTATAGAACAATTAATTTCCATTAATTGACCTAATAGTGGTTAACTAAAAAGCCCGGGCCTTAAAGTACCTACAGCATAGTAAGTCGCCATTAAGGTAGTTGTCTCATGTGTTTATGAGAACTCCTAGAGGTTTACCGGGAGAAACACGAGTCAGTTGGAGAATTTAATGTCATGTTGGCACGTTGGTCATATTAGTTCATTGGTTTAGAGCGGCTGGACGGAGACCAGAAGATCCGTGGTTCAAATCCCGGCTATGGCATGAATTTTTCAGTCTGTCTCTACCCTTTCATAGCTAGTGTGAAAGAACAATTAATTTCCTTTAATCATTTATCCTGTTAATCAAGATGAATATTTGGTGAATTTAACTTAAAGCTAATTTTCGTGTAGCTGGAATTATATATTAGAATACAAATGGATTTAAGCTGTAATCAGATCATTTAAGAGTTATTCCTTATATGATTGATTTGGAATTACGTTCTGTTTGCATGGCCAAGAGGCAGAAAATATGAATCAAGGCTTTCTAGTTGACAAAATTCAGACAAATTGGAAATTTTAGACAAATAACGTATCTCCCAAATGATTCAATTTCACGGTTTACCAGTTATGCCAAAGTTATCCAGATTGAAGACGAATTTTGAAGACATTCCGTGTCATTTTTTGAGAAAATCCATATTGTCGAAAAATGCTCTGCCTAAGAGGTAGTCGCCCGCCTCGGTAGTGTAGAGGTAGCATGTCTGTCTCACGTTCAAGAGTTACTGAGTTGGAATCTCGGGTTGGGTGAGTTACCTGGACAAGGCTTTCTCCAGGGTTTTCCCTTATCCTTAAAGACGAATTTCGGGTAACTCTAAGCTCTATGGACCGTGGACTCATTTGAGCATCATTTCACTCATTTCATTCACCGTCCGATATGACTTGACATTGGAGGGCAAAAATAAAAATAAAAAATGGGAAGCTTTTTTGAAAATGTTCGTGTCTTTTCGTTAGAAGTTTGTCATTTAACCGACTTTTCGACCGGCTTCTGTAGCATGTCTCACGTTCAAGACGTCCCAAGGTTGAGTTACCTGAATAAGAGCTTTTTCCAAAGTTTTCCCTTATCCTGAGGGATGAATGTCGAGTATCTCTAAACTCTAAGATTCCTGGGCGTATTTGAGCATCATTTCATCAATTTAATTCATCGTTCGTTATGGCAACCTCGGAGGACGTTAGCGTACTCAACATTCGCCTGGCAATTCGGGAAAACCGCCGGAAAAATCCATGGGTCACGTAGGTCGGCCACGAACCGGGAGGAGCCGCAGACGAAAACGCCTAAGCCATCCCACTGGTGTGCTTAGAGTTACCTCACATGCTTCTTTCAGGAAAAGGTCTTATCCAGAAAACTCACCCTGACTTAAGATCGAACTCAGGATCTTTTGAGCGTGAGCCAGATCCGATACTATCTAAGCTACAGAGGCGGGCACATGCAGTGTAACTTTTGTGATAATGTTTATTCTGGTTCATCTTGTACTTTAACAAGACATTAATGTCTTGAGGCAGTTGGTACGGTTTCTTGTGTACAATGTACAGTTTCTGGTTGCATTTACAAGCAAATAAAAGCATCGTGATTTTAATATAAGATGTGTTTTATTTTATAGCATTTTACTGCTATGAGCCAGCCAGGTTTTGTGTTCACAAGAAAGATAAATGAAATCTCGTGACAGAACATTTCATTTTCTCTCGAGAAAGCAATAACAATATTGCAACTACATACAGACGAGATATCTGGTATGGCGAAGAATGCGCGCGCAGTATAGGAGCAAAACAAAAGATGAAGTTGCAGGTGAAATTTTCCAGCGCCCTCGTACGAAATGATTACTTACAATGCTGCTGCTTCCACCTTCTCTGAAAAAATAATCATTTGTCTAATGGGTTCTATGCAAGAATGTCGATACAGTTCCGGAGTTTCTTTTTTGGCCAATTCTGCTGTTGACACATTATCACTGATTGGGTATATCGTAAATATATCTCCTCAAACTGGTACAGTTACTCAGAAAAGGTAATGACCACACTTTTGAAAGGTAGGGTATGATGGATCAAGTAACCTACAGAGTGAATGAATGAAAGTACCTGTTTAAATAAAACACTAGAGCTCCCTTCAGCAGTTAGAAGGAGATGTGGTGAAGTTGGCGATGCTGGAATGGCACAGCGAGAGTATACAGGTTCAAATCTTGCATTTTTACCTTCCCAACTTCACTTTCTATTAAATAAAGTTTATCAGATGCGTATTTTAAGTATAACTAAATTAAATTATATTCCTTTCAATGCTGATACTCTTTAAATCATTGAGAAACAATACTGTGTGATTATTAATTTCAAAAAAGTCTATGAAAGAGATATGTTAAATGAATGAATGAATTAGTTATTGTGCATATTCCAAAATTTCAGGCTACATTTATTTGTCTTTACCTTGTTGCTACCTTGGCTTACATGACACCCTGGTCTTCTGCTCTGCCAGGTAGCTCTTAACCTCCATACCTACTTGTTACTTAGTTAGCCCCTTACTCCCTCCCCCATCTTCCTTTCATATATTCTTTACATTTCTTGCTCATTTTTCTTTTACTTTCTGTAAGAACTCACCAATGCTTCTTACGTTATTTTCCTCCTTTCCTGTTAACATTTTAATAGCTAAGAGGGCAGTTCTATAAAAATTGATCACAACTTTCTTTTTGACAACGTAATTTTACTCATCCTCATAGTTTTGATGGTCCTTCTCAAAATAGTCTCCCCCGAATGCGATGCACTTGTCCCAGCGTTTCTGCCAGTCTTCAAAGACATGCTGTAAACCATTTTTTAGAAATCCTTCAAAATCGCCTCCGCAGCCTTCAACACTGTTTCTGATGATGGATAATGCCTCCCAAGAAGGTGTTTCTTCAAGTTAGGGAATAGAAAAAAGTCACATGGGGCTAAATCAGGACTATAGGGAGGGTGAGGGATGCACTTCACGTTCATTTTTGCAAGATATTTAGCAACAATGGCAATATGGGGCCGCGCATTATCGTGGTGCAGCATTTAGCCTGCTTCACGGAAATGTAGCACCTAGTGAAATGTTCTGTATTTCAGAAATTAATCTTATGGTAATTCGTCGATCCTCTCTCACAATGACAGCAGCAGTGCTGATGTTTTCTTCCGTAAGAGCAGTAACTGGAGCACCGGGTCCACCTTCTTCTGAAATTGATTGTCTCCCCTCTTTAAACATTTAAACTGCCTTCGAGCTGTGCTGTAGGGAAGAACAGACTCTCTATAGGCCTTCTGTGACATTGTATAGGCCTCAGCTGAAGATTTGTTGAGACGAAAGCAGAATTTCAAAGCCGCATATTGTTCCTCGCGTCTTACCTCCATTGCAGCGGTAGGTGATACTGAACATGTCTGAACTTGGCTTGTTCTCACAGGCGGGAACCAGGAGTACCAACAGTGAAACTACAACGGCATGTTTGTTTCACATGAAGCTAACAGAATATAATAAGGTTGAATTTTAGTGCGAAAAATTATGACCGTAAAAGGTATCCTTCTTTATTGAACACACCTCGTAATTTCTCCTGGTTTTGTTCCTGTTTCCATTCACTACTACGTAAGTTAAATATTTCGATATGTTTGCGATATGTGAGGGGAAATCTTTCATGTTCATTATATCTCATAACTTTTGTCCAATCATAAAATCAAAGCTTGAGTTTCAGGATTGACTACTCTTCTCTCTTTTCTTTCTAAAATTGTCTTAATAATAAAAAATGTTATCACTACTGAGCCGCCTTTTCTTCTTCTAATAGTACTTCTGATATTATTTTAAGATGGTTTTAAATAATTTTTGCACATAGTTTATAGGCGGTGTTTAAAATACTTATCCCTCTGTAATTTTTACAGTTATTTTGATAAGAAAATGTCTGACATATAATTTTTAGAAGTTTTAGTAAATCAAAACTGATAGTTTGGGAGAGGAGTTTTTATTAGAACTCTTCCTGTGGCATCAATGAAAGTTGTTAAAGTTAAATATCAGGGTAGTTCACTTTTTACAGATACGGACCCACTTATGAACTTTTTTTAAAAACTTTTTTTTTTTTTTTTTTAAGTCAGGGGACCTACTGTCTTCTAGTTAGGACAAGAATTGTACTTGCTCAATTTGAAACAAATTCGCAGATACATACATATAATACAAGAAGTAAATCAGATCTACGCATTATAAGCCACAATACAACTTTATTCACACATAGCTTCGAACATAAAGCAGTATTATTATATAACAAACTACCCGATGGCATTAAAAGTATAACATCGGAAAAAAGGTTTAAACTGACTCTAAAAACATTTTTAAGAGAAGGTTGCTATTATTCAGTGGAAGAATACTTAAAACATGATCAACATATCAATGCTTCCTAAAATGATGTTTGTGAATGAATACCTGTGCAACTTCGGAGGTGATACTTGTAATATTCAGAAAAGCTGTAAAGAATATCCTACTAAAAGTAATATCACAGACAACAGATGAGTTTCTAAGAAGTAAAATTAAATAATAAAGTAAATATTGATTTTTTTTGGTAAATATTATGTCTCTTACAGCCTAGTTCTTAAAAATGTAATACATTAAACTATTATGTGACCTAAGTTGCATTATTCTTAATTACTGTTTGTATTATTATTCTGTTAATTACTACTGCATTACTTTAATCACTATTGTATTATTTAATTACTATTGTATTCATAATTGTATTACTCATAAGAAATGTATTATTCTTATGGGTACAAATTTGACGAAGCCATGAATATTGAATATTCCTAAAGTGAATAAAACTATCTATCTATCTATAAAATTGTATTTTGTGTAGAATGTGATACTGAGAGGCAATACTTCCCTACCAACTACTTACGTGTAAAAGAAACTAAAAATAGAATCAAAGGAAAGCTCTTTTAGCACTCTCGATTTTTGTTTAGATATTAATTACCTTGACACTAATCACATTTAAAATAGGTGTTTCTGATTGGTATAGAGTTATTGATTAAATAAAAGAATTGAATTTGTATAAAGTTATGAGCTATGTGATGACAGATGCCAGAAAGCAACAAACGGAGATGCATTTACAGTCTCAACGTGCGTGTTTATTGAAATCTGTGTAATGAAGTTTTGGGTCGATGGAAATACTTCGTGAGGTGTATTGAAAGTAAAACCTGGTGCCGAGGTGGAGGGGGCGAAAGAAGAAGGTGATTATGATGATTACTTTTTCTTGTGAGGAACCAAAAATAACCATCACCCGCACACAGTTGGTAAGCATAATGCATATTTAATTAATGTAGCCAGGGATGCTGAAAGAGAAATCCGGCTCGGTCACACCCTGGCGTCAATTTGTTGGTCTTGCATAACGAGCAAGACTCTTGTTTTGAGAGAATGTCATACTACAGAATTTTAATTATCACGTCTTTCTCATTTTTCACCTCCAAGCTAATGAACTTTGTACCGTCTACTTGTTGAAACCACTAGCAACTCTGACGTCAGCTTACCTTTGTGTACTGGTCAATAGCTACTTCCATTGCTCTTTACCTAAGGCCCACAAGTGAACCTAACTCAAAAATATTTTTGAGAAATAACCATATACAGTCAATGGCAATGTAATGAAAGTAAATAAATAATAAAAATCTAACTTTTTTTACTCACTGACTTTATGGAATGGTTTTTAATCATTGATAACTATTCTCTTTAAAGCTCTTTATATTTTGCCTCTTTAGAGATAAACACTATTGAAATATTCCGAATAGAATTCACAAACAATTGCCAGCTTCTTTATCGTCTACATTTAACATAACAAACAATGAACAGATTGGAAATTAATTGTTCTTTCACACTGGCCGTCTGTAGGTTAAAGTGTGGAAAGACTGAAAAATTCAATGCCATGGCCGGGATTTGAACCACGGATCATCTGGTCTCCGTCCAGCTGCTCTAACTCTTGAGCTACTATGGCCAACGTGCCAACATGGCATTAAATTCTCCAACTGACTCGTGTTTTTCCCGGTAAACCACTTAGGAGTTCTCATAAACACATGAGACAACTACCTTAATGGCGACTTACAACATGTAAGCACTTTAAGGCCCAAAATTTATAGGTGACCACTAGGGCATTGAAATTTTCAGTCTGACTCTACCTTTCCATACTTTACCCTACACACGGCTTACCCTTCATGTTCACGTGAAAGAACATGACCTAATAGTGGTTAACTATAAATCCCGGGCCTTAAAGTACTTACAGCATAGTAAGTGTCATTAAGGTAGTTGTCTCATGTGTTTATGAGAACTCCTAGTGGTTTACCGGGAAAAACACGAGTCAGTTGGAGAATTTAATGTCATATCGGCATGTTGGCCATAGTAGCTCAGTGGTGAGAGCGGCTGGATGGCAACCAGAAGATCCGTGGTTCAAATCCCGGGTATGGTATTGAAATTTTCAGTCAGACTGTATCTTTCCAATGAACAGATTCCATTCAATTTTTATATATGTTGATAATCGTCCATTTAACAATGGTTTTCAAATAATGTTGTTACAATTATGAATACCATAATATAACATTTTAGTTACTTATTTATTATTAGAGTTCTTCTAATTTCACACATTAGATGGTAGCAAATAATATTAGATAGTCAAATAACACTTGTTTAACACAAAAATTGTGATCATAGATCCTAATTCATTTTCAAAAAACGCTTCATACTGCAGATAAATATTGTCACCGTGTGGCATTGTTGTTCTGCTGACACGGGCAGGAGCTGGGCGCTTGACAGGAGAGAAAGAGACAGAGAGAGGCTCCAGAACGTTCTGTCCATTGTTGCTGCCGCTTAAGTTCTCGAAAGGTCTGCGACTTTCTAGAAACAAATGCTGGGGAGGTATAAATAGCCCGCATGGTGTTAGAGCGGCAGTTGTTTGTTGGTTATTGCGACAGTCATTTGTTTTCATGCAGCAAAACACTGAGTCAGGCTTGAAGACAGCTGACTGTCAATTTCATATCTATTTACTGCAGCAGAAGTTGTTCAAAATTTCTGCAAACCAGATTTCGGAATCTACATGGCCCACGCAGTCACAATATGAATACACTATGACGGTATTTGAATAAAAATTAGTTTTTAGAATATCACTACCTTTATTTAATGAAATATCCATAGTAAAAAAATGTTAGCTACTTTGTGGCTCTTGAAATGGATCACTCATATCTTAGTTGAGCCATTAAGTGAGCAGAAAGTAAACCTTTTTGGAATACTTAGGCAGAATTTTCATTTATTTTTTAAATTTTATAGTTATTTATCTGAAAACTGCAGCACTTCGATGTGAATAACAATACATGACGGTGCAAAAATGTAGCAGTTTATCAAATAAACAATTAAATATTTTAATTAGCGAAAAGGATGCAAACTTCGAAAGCTACCTTCCCATTCACACTAGTCAGTCAAATAGGATAGTGACATTTTTTATACTTTAGTGAAGTTAAAATAAATGTAGGTATATTACAGAATTTGACCTTATTAGATTATAGAGAAATAAATTTGTTGTGTTGGTGCTAAAATTTCGCTTGTTTTCAGTATGAATTATGTTTTGTGAAGCAATAAATATAGTTATCATAAAACCTGTGCTTGATCCTCAGATTTTTTTATATAATTTTAAGTCCTCCAACGTTAAGTCATATCGGACGGTGAATGAAATTGGTGAAATGATGCTAAAATGTGTCCTGGGGCCATGAAGCTTAGAGCTACCCGACATTCGTCTGTAAGAATAAGGGAAAACCACGCAAAGGGCCTTATCCAGGTAACTCATCCTGACCGAGATTCGAACTCGGGACCTCTTGAACGTGAGGCAGACATGCTACCATCTACGCTACTGAGTTGGGCGAACCTTCGATAGGAAACCTGAAATTTCGTATACAAATTTGCCATACAAACCAGCTAAAACTGAAATAGAGGGAATATAATTTATGCTCAAAACTGTAAAACTGAAATAAGAAATTCATGGATCAAAATTTCAATGAGGTTGAAAAAGAAAAAGCAATCAGGTAATTTAGTTTCATTACTGTGCTTTAATAATGACAGATTGCGTGAAAATGTTTGCTAAAATTATTCACAGTGTCTATAGATTTCTTTAATCAAATTCATAATTCAAAAATAAAAAAAAATGTAATTATCACTTAAAATTCCCTTAAAATGTCCAAGTGCAACCTCGAGGAGGCAAGTACAGTTTTGTTTTGTTTTTTTAAACGGAGCACTTTTGTTTCCCACGAGCTAGTAATGTAATGCTAGGAATGATTAAATTAAATTGAGTCAAATAATAAGTATTTTATAAAAATATAATATAGAACTCCATATTCAGCTCACACATAGCAACTTCAGCTGGTGTTTAGAATTATTAACACGTAGCTAAGGGAGTTGAGAATGGACCAGGGTGTAATCGAGATTTCGAGTATCTCGATGTGAAGAGGTGCTCGTGATCGACTCTCTATCAGTTCGAGAGGGATGTCTGGAAATGACATGAAGCCGGTCGGTCCTACACTACATCTAATTTGGCGAGAGAGTTTCATCTCGGAGTACCTGTTAGGTATTAGCAGACAAGTGACCTCAAGTGCCTGTTACTTAGCACTCCAGATCGTAATCCTTGACTGAAAACCCGACTGCATTACACGTGCCATCATATCAATTGGGGCACTTTTTTCTCATAGACATTAGCCAGGCTTTTGTGTAACTTGTACTGGTTTTCAAATTGCTGTTAACACAAGAAGTGCTTCAGGTAGCTCTAGACAAATAATTTACAACAGGCTCTCTTCTTTTTCAGTTTCTCCAACCATAAACTTTACAAATCAAATATATTATCATTTATAAAATAGCATTTATGTAACTATACAAAAGCATTTTTATTTAAAAGAAACGGACTGGAGTGCTGAGTTTTCCCGTTTGTAAAACAGGACATTCTCTCATATTATGTTTGTCCAGAAAGTTTATTCGAGGAATAATATGAAACATATAAAACTTTAAATTTCCCCAACTTTTATAAAAAGTATGAATCGATAGTATATCAAACTGAATTTACTAAATGTTCTTATATATTTTTCTTTTTTATAAAATATCACATAAGTAATAAAATATATAGACAGAGAAAACTTTTATACAAATATCTTGTATTTCTATGAGAATATTCAATTTCCTGTACGTATTTGAATGTTCCTATGATTAAAGCAGCATACAAAAATATTGAGCGTTTATTTTGTTTTTCTCTACCGCTGTTGCTTTTTTGTTTCGATCTAATTTAGAACAGTTGATTACTATTGACTCATTCCACTGAATATTACAAGTTTCACGTTACCTATGCATAGGGATCCTAGATTCTGAAATAAAAACGGGGACATTTTCACAATATCTTATCGGACAACCGAAAGACTTGTTAAATTAGAAATAAGATAAATAAAAAATTAATACAGATATTAGCACAACACCATTTGTTATTGTATTGAACATGATTCATGATATCAGATTTTCCTCCATGGCTAACGTTAAACACACTGTGACAGAAATTACACTCCAATTCAGATCCAGATCCAGTGCTATCAATACTACTCTCCTTCAAAATTTGAAATTGCCCTTTAAAAGAATCACTAAATATACACTCTAGCTTAGGCATCTTAATTTACTTTATACTTACAGCAAAAACAAATTATACGGAATAATAACTTTAGTATCCACATATTCACCTCAGAAGCACGTACATAGAATGAGATACAAGCCAATCCCCGTCGTCTGTAGAAATTAGAATGCAACTTCCGCTGATAGTAAACGTACGCTTTGGTACCAACATAACAGTCAAATAACGAAATATTTCCCTTTTGATATTTACCTGATTATGTGAAAAAAAAAACATATTTCTCCATGCGAAGGAATGCAAGTGCAATAAAATTAGAGATATTTAGTGTATTTAAGAAGCAAACATATTCAATACTAATAAACGTTTGAAAAACCGGGGCACTTAGCGTCCCGGGTAAAATTTTCCGGGACACTCGAACAAATTGAACAAAAAATGCTAAAATCCGGGACTGTCCTGGCAAAAACCGGGACGTCTGGGATCCCCACCTATGCAATATTTATCAATGTTATCATAAAGGCGTTGTAATACATAAAATCGTTTAAAAATGGCAATGAACGGAGAAAGTCAAATGCACATAAATTTTAAAATCAGTATACCGCATGATTACTTTTCGCCAACAGAAACTATTTAAATTAGTATTTAAAAACTCATTATTTATAAGTCAGTATTGTATTCTTCAGCATAAAAGAAAAGAATAGACTGGCTAAAGTGGGACCGCTTTAAGCGCGAGTAAAAAATTCTGCACACGTGAAAGAGAGATTGCTGCGCACATGATTTTATTTACGAACTAAAACAAGGATTCACAATAAACAGTTTTTATGAAAACATAATGTGAGGTTAAAGTTTAGGGCCCGTAGTTCAAAAAGTTACGCTTTGAAAGTACGGAGTACGTTATTTCACTTCTCCCAAACTGTAAGCATGTATATAGTGGAAAAACTGCCATGAACCGGGCTTCGTGTTTCAGCGCCAGCCGACTGGTTGCTTGGAAATAAGAGGGTATTGACATAGATACTTGTGCATATTAGAACCTCCCGGCAGTTATATATAAACAAGTGTGCTCGCGAGGCAGCATGGGAGTATTATTTGTGGATATGACTTAAAGTGATAGTCATTCCATGTGATCTGCGTCCTGTGTGACAAGAAAGAGAAAGGAGGGAGATAGGAGGATGAGGTGAGAGGAGACAGAGGGCATCACAAGGAGTCACCTCGGCAGAGGGCAGGGTCCCTATATTTCACTTAAATAAAAGCTTCCCCCTGCAGGCCAGGACAACCGATACCCCACACTAGTGTGGTTCGGGAACTGTCCCACCACGAGAGCGACAAACGTTCTACCGGAGGAAATTGTTAACACAGAGCATTTCATCCTCCTGTGCAGTGCCAAGACTCTTAAAGACACTTCGAGCCTCAAAGAGAGTACCAGATGAAACTGATATGAAATGATAATGGAGAGGAAATGAAGGCACAAGAAATTCGGGGTAATTAACCTTCCTACAGAATTCCCCGGAACAACCCCCGAAAATACCCGTAGTTGAGGTAGGTTGGCCACGGGAATCGAGCCCAGAACTCCCGAATGCCACAGACGAAACCGCCTAAGCCATTCCGTTCGGTGTGTTTTCGACTGTTTTTTGGAACAGTAATTTTGGGAACCGTTATGGCCGGAAGGTCAAGCTTTTACCCATCTTTTGTTTAGTATGAGTGTGACTGAGAGGGAGAGAGAGAAAGGGAGGGATGAAGAAACATAACAAGGATGGAGAGATATTTTAAATTTCAGTTGCAACTCTGCCATGAATGTACATATAACAGGTTCACTGAACTGGAAACCTCTTGTGTAGGTATCCCAATTCATGAGAAAAAAAAAACTAAATGGTACTTTGGAAGTTACTCGTGTTGCAGCTTATTTCACATTAAAGCTCCACTTTTCCAAACTGTGGGGTGGGAACTATTCAACAGATCGTAAGCTCCTTTTCTACAGATCCATGCTTGCATTTCTTATTTTGTAAAGTTGGTACGGAAATCGGGCGATGTTAAAACTGTAATCACCGGGGGCGCTGCGATAAAATACAGGCAGCGAAACAAAAGCATCTCGCTCTCTTGTGCCACATTTGTTATCCCTTGTGAATTAATTCATTTTATTACTTCCTCTTTGATAGAAAACCATTATGACTGCAGCAGTATGCCCTACATACATATATTGTCTAAAGCGTTCGTAATACAGTTACTTATTGTGTTAATCTCTAATTAGTACTCTGCAAGTATTCCTTTTTCTTTCTTTAGTTTCGTGTTGCATTTTAACCTCAGCATGCGCCAAATGATAACTAAGGTTCTGTAAAGGTGATATTTTGTTAATTAAGAACGACGAGACCCAGTGTATTCGGCAAGGTTTGGCTCTGGAGAGAGAGGAAAACTGACTTTAAAGTTTTCTGTAACAATATAAGAAAAAAGATTCAAAAGTCAGACGTTATACTTGATGACTTCTTCTATTCATAATTGAGATAATTTGTAGAAATTATTATAATCAATATTTTTCTTCATGTGCAATGGGAAAAGGTTAATATAGTGTGCAATTAGCGATAGTGAAATTATTTAACAATTGGTCGGATGCTTTTGAAAATCTCTTCTGTTAGCATGATAAACCCGTTTCAGAAATAATTCTTATTTGAGGAAAATAGAAGTATTTTAAAGTGAAAACCAACAACAAAGAACATCTCCGAAATGGCCAACTCCACAAATATGTGTTTGACATAAAAGGTGTGCTTTAAGGCACTCCGGAAGGCCTTATCCTTGCAATGTTAAATAAGTAATATTCAGTGCAGCTTTTCTGTAAATTTACAGTGTGATCCATATAAACCTGAACCATACATTACACTATTTACATCTCAGAGAAAATTTTGGAAGTGCCCTCCACCAGCATCTATACATGTTTGTACTCGTCTCACCATATTCTCTGAAGTTTTACGGAGAGTATTCTCGCCAATGTTACTTATTTCGGTTCGAATGGATTCCTTGAGAACATCAACTGTCCATGGCCTATTCTTGTACACTCTATTTTTTAGATACCTCCACAAGAAAAAATACGGTGAGGTTAGGTCAGGGGTATAATCTGAAAAGGTCTGTGGCCACCTAGATCCCCTGACCTAACCTAACCGGATTTTTTCTTGTGGGAGTAGTAGGCGTGTTCGTAAAATAAAGTCTCCAATTTTATTTCATATACAAAACACGTTTATTGTCAATGAATGTTACATTGATGGAAAGACGGAACTTACAGCTATATTTTAACGAAATCACCATTGTGATCGATGCACTTTTGCATGCGCTATGGCAGTTTTTGTATACCCTTGTCATAGCACTCTCCCGCCAAGTTGCGCAGGTAGCGCTCAACCTCGTTTTTCAAATCATCGTCGGTCTGGAAATGTGTTCTTCCCAGGTGTGACTTCAACTCAGGAAGCAGATGTTAATCACTAGGTGCTAAGTCTGGACTGTAGGGGGATGGGTGAGGATTTCCCATCGCTTTATGATCTTCGGTGAGCATTTTGGGGACCCACCTCGCATACACCTTGCCATAATACAAATGTTCGGTCAAAATCTTGTCAGTCGTATTCTTACTGACTTTTGGGATAACTTCGCACAGCTCGCGAACTATCACATGTCGATCTTTAAGCATTTCTTGCTTCACTTTTGCAATTGTTTCGGCTGAAACCCAAGGCCGACCAGAACGCTGTTCTACATGGACGTCTGTACGTCCGTCTTTAAACTTTCTGACCCACTTTCGCACGTTTTTGACGTCCATACACTATGGCGCATAGACTTCGCATAACTGATGATGAATTTCAGTGGCGATAATGGCCTTGGCGCTCAAAAAACGCATCACTGCAGGCAACTCGCACTTGGCAGCGGAAGTGATTGGAAGCTCCATCGCAAACGGCTGCCCAGTCAAGACTAATGGTTGCAGTGGGTTCATTGTGGTGAAGATTTGAAGGAGTGAAACCAAGCTACACGCCAGTGTTGCCACATCTCGCGTAATAGCGTTCCTCACGGCTCCAGCGCCTTGGAGACCTTATTTTACGGACACACAGTGTGCAAGAATAGGCCACGGATAATTTATGGTCTCATTGAATGCATTCGAACCGAAATAAGTAACATTGGCGAGGATTCTCTCCGTAAAACTTCAGAGAATATGGTGAGACGAGTACAAACATGTATCGTTTAATCTACCAATTGTGTATTATATTCTTCCAAAGTTTCACGTGTGTCGTATTATTGGTTCAAAAGTTGTGGCCTATTGAAATGGTTCAGGTTTATTTGGATCGCACTTTATTATAAATTTATTGCTGAAATTCTTTTATCAGTAAAATTTTGCCTTTGGCTACACTTTAACATGGATTGGGAATATTCTATTTTTCTATTTATACATAATTGTTTATTAATGCTTAATACCTATTTATTTCTGCATTGTTAATATATTTTTATGCAATCAAGGAAATATTTGATAAATATATCCTGAAAGTTTCAAAGCAATATCTGTTCTGGAAGCTGAGAAAAGCTAGATTATATATTAAAAACTGTAAATTATATAAAAAAAAAAGTCTTTTGAAGCTTTCAGTGCTTTCCTGAACCATATCCTGGGTCAACCACGAGTTTCCTCTTGCATTCTCTTCGGTGCTGCTTTGTTCTTTTCTCTACTGCTCTAAATTATGTATTAGATGCCCTAATCCTTCCTCTTTTAATAAATTACTCTACTGCTCTTCGTTGTCTAAGTTTCTTAGCAGAGCTACTTATGTTACCTGGAATTGGGCGCCACCTGGGATGATGGAGATTGGATGTTAGGACTCACATTATGCTCAAGCTATATGCTCACCAAGTTTGGACCCCCGTGCCCAAACCCCTCCATAGCACAGTCTAGCCCAATCCGGGCTACATGCTGAATGTAGTAGCAATGCGGTTTCTTGCAATTTGTGATTCTTTCCATTGGTGTTTGAGCTGTAAGGAGTTCAACATTGTCCTGCTGCAAGGCATCTCTGTCTCAATTAACTAATTACTGTCTTAAACCTTGATGAGTTGTCCAGAGTAGATATCCGCATCGACTGAACGTCAATTTCCAACAAATTCCCAACGAATTACGTCTTCCAAGTACCACCACACATATGTTATTTGAAGCCGAACCATTTTAGTGACATTTGCGGATATCCAGTTACTGTTTCATCAAAGTTATCATCCCGCCCATTAGTGATAAGCTGAGAGATACTTGGTCTATGCCACTTCACGTAGTATAAATTTAAAGTTTCTGAAGGAATTTTAAATGCTTTATTGTGGCAACTTCAGAGTGCTTGACTGGAGGTTTTCGTACAAATCTCGACGTTTATTCTAAATATTCGATAATTTTGGTGAACGTTAACTTTTGGTCTCCATTACTGAAACGCTACTCGTTCAGTAACGACACTTTCACCTTCGACTTTGCATGTTCTTACAGCCGCGCAGTATTGATTCAGACCGACCATAACCTCAAACATTTTTTGCATCCTTGTCAAAACTCCGTATTACCAACTGTTAGCGTTTGATATACCTCAAACTCGATTTCCTTGCTCACATTTTAATGTCGTTGCTGATATAAATTTCTAATACGATGTAAAAGTGTAGCTTTACAGTCGTTTTTGTGTGTGTCCAGAAGAGATTTAGCAGTAAGCTATTCTCGGCTTTGCCAAATTTAAACTTTGTTTGTAAAACTAACCCATTAGAAATGCCCCAGTGGCTTTCATGGTTAGGGGGGGAAATGTGAAATGTCGCTAAATAGAAAAGACAGGTTATAAATGTATGCATGTGTCAGGAAGGAAGGAAATGACAAAGAGCGAGAGGGAAGAGTACAGATGAAAAGTTAATTGGCTTCTACGTTTCATTTCCAGCGTGTTCGTGCAGCATGCAAGCGCCCACAACTGGCACTATAATCAGCAACGTCCATTCACCAAATGGGGAAAAAAGAAAACAAGCAGGCTCAATTACCTTATCTTTCTCTCTCTCCACTTTCCAAAACCCAATCCACTCTACTACTTACCGCGGATTGATTAAAGATGGATTTATATTCCTAGTTAGCTTAATGCAGATAGATGTATTGTTATTTCGGTAGAGGATCGTGTAATGTTTGGCTGTAAAATATGGAATTAATGATAAATTAAAGAAGCTGAAAATATAGATTTTGTTGTGATGGATTGTACAGAGTGCACTGAATTAGCCGACAGTTGTCTAGCTCCTCTTGGTGCCTGTACTTAAACTTCACTTACTGCAAGTAGATGGTAGAATGAGTGATGTTTTCGATATGAAGGGTAGTATTGACATCCTTACTTGGCATTTCTGGCAGATGTTAAGTTTAAATATGGAATATCCTAATATCTGAAGCTTTCCTGGCGAAGAATATGTTCTAAGTGTTCTCGGGAAACAAGCCACGGGTAAAGACGATCAGAAATATACGTTTCGGGAGCGTACATCTCTCTCCCGTCATCATGATATTCTAGTGGTTTACCGGAAAAACACGAGTCAGTTGGAGAATTTAATGTCATGTCGGCACGTTGGCCATAGTAGCTCAATGGCTTAGAGCGGCTGGACGGAGACCAGATTCAAATGGTCAAAAGTGGTTCAAATCCCGGCTATGGCATTGAATTTTTCAGTCTGGCGCTACCCTTTCATAGTGCGTCCTACACACGACTAGTGTGAAAGAAGATTTAGTTTCCATTAATTGACCTAATAGTGGTCCGAACTATAAAGCCCGGGCCATAAAGTACTTACAGCATAGTAAGTCGCCATTAAGGTAGTTGTCTCATGTGTTTATGCGAACTCCTAAGTGGTTTACCGGGGGAAAACACGAATCAGTTGGAGAATTTAATGTCATGTTGGCACGTTGGCCATAGTAGCTCAGTGGTTTGGAGCAACCGGAGAGCGGGAGATCCGTGGTTGAAATCCCGGCTATGACATTGAATTTTTCAGTCTGGCTCTACTTATCCAAACCTTAGCCTACACAAGGCTAGTATGGAAGAAATGATTATATCTATTATTATTCATTATTTAATTTTGGGGCAGCAGTATGCCCTATTTTTCACGTAATATTTTCTTCTGGTTACTTATTACATAAAATTTTTAAACAGAAAATATAGAAGCTAGATTCATGATATTTTCCATACCTATTCCCCGTAGTAAGATATATATATATATATATATATATATATATATATATATATATATATATATATATAAACATGATTTTTATCAAAGAAATTCACATAGTAATAATTAAAAAACAGGGTGCCGGGGTAGCGCAGTGGTTTCGTTCCCAGCTCCCGTGCTAAAGGTCCCGAGTTCGATTCCAGGCGCTGGGGTGGCGATTTTAAGTTGCCCCTATCCACGCCTTGAGATTTGTCTAGTACATGCGAAGTGTCCCTTATGCCCAACGTGGTTCGGAGTCCGCGGTATAAACTCTAGGTTGTTCTGCCTCACCGTCGTCTTCACTATCACCCTAACATCGGGGGTAATGGACACCACCCTCTGGGTGCCTCTACCAGAGAAATGGGCCCGGTCATAACGTGGTGGGACGAGGTTACCCCGAAGGCCAAGGCTGCCAAGTGGCGCGTTGGTAACCAAGCAACCGTAATTAAAAACCAGCGGATTACATTGTCCAGGGTGTACTTGACTAACAATAGGCTCCATGTGCATCTCTCGCTTCCCTTAAGTCACATCGGATGATGAATGAAATGGGTGAAATCATGCTGAAATGAGTCCATTGTCCATAGAGCTTAGAGTTACCAGACATTTATGTTCCAAGATTAGGGAAAACATCGGGAAACACCTTATCAATATAACTCACTCCGAGCGAGATTCGAATTCGGCACCTCTTGAACGCGAGGTCTTTAATGACCAGGGAGTTACCGAGCTGTCCCAAAAGGGACCTCCGTGGTACTTTCCATAGGACAAGACCTAGAGACTAACAAGCCCCGCCATCTGGTCCTATGGACTCAAGACGGGATGGAAGTGGATACGCCAATTTTCGCGCCAACCCCAAAGTGGAACGCTACCGATTAGACCTCGGTGGGGTCACCTGGTGATCTAGCACACCTTCTATTAGCTATGTAGGCTAGTACCCGGGAATATTAATGGCTTCCCTCAACCCCGTCCGGAGACGTACCCGATCTTCCACGGGTACCACTGCCCCTCCGAGTCCAACCCAATCCGAACAACTCCCATTCAGACAGGGGCTTGAATGTGCGGCCCGAGGTTCCTCTAGTAACGTCAAAGGTACCACGAGTGCTAAGGGTCCGCAGCGCCCGCAGGTAAATCCATATGTCGAACTGAGGTTAAGTGCTGATAACTGGTTCAAACCCAGACCGATGCGTAATTTTTAAGTAGATGTTCTGCCACGGAACGAAATCACGGCACACAGTGTCCCCGAATATGATCCTCGCAACTGTCAGCGTCGTCGACAGGTATAGTAATTTTTAAACTAATACCATATACACACAAACGTATGCAAATGCTGTAGAAAATAAATGAATGCAACTCGGAAGGTTTAAAACGTGTTTAGATAAATGACATGCACGAACGAAGTATCCATCATACGAAAGAAAAGAACGCATGCATGGAAAAAGTTGTTACTATGGCTACGTTACTCACGCTGTCCTGCACCCGTCTCGAACCAAGAATGCTCCTCTTGATGTGTCAGAATATTGTATAAGCGCGATACGTGGTCTGCACCACTGCTCATATCTCGCAATTATCGTACGAGCAAGGGAAAGATTCTTTGTCGGAAACCAGCGAATTGGAACTAATCAGAAATATAACGGTCAAAGGGAGATGGGTGTGGGGTGTGGTATATCTCAAGTGAGCAGGGAAAAACTGGTAAGGTATCAGGAATGTTTGTTTGCTCATTCATCTAAATATTTAAAACGACGTACTTGTATAAAATCCCCCCTTAACGTTAACAGGAAAATTCCTTGCCTCCAAGCAAACACTGGTTTGAGATTTACATAGCGAAGTGCAATGAGTAAATTACTCAACTGAAAATAAGAGCAAAAGACTGCAAGTGTATAAACCACTTGTAACTTGTTAAATTTTAACTTTAAAAACAACAAGAACTCTTCGAGCTAAATCACACAATGATAATATTTTAAAAATAAATACCATTCATGAATGCAGAGTGCAACAGCAAATTTTATATTTTTATTTAATACTTGCATATTCCGAATTTTAATACAAAACAACGAAAAAGTTCCCGTCTAACTCCACCCTCTCCTTAAAGGGAGGCATCGGTGAAATTTCGTCAAACATGACAAAAAACGACATTTACCGTTTTTTTGCATTAAAATTATGTTTAAACATTGTAGTTTCAGAACATGCCGTCAGTTAGGCCCTAGCGCCATTTAAAGAGCAGCTACGTCATTATTTAAATGCACATGTGCGGGTGGGCGTGGCCATTTATATTGCTTTTTCCAGTGTGTCGCAAAGAAATTGATGGAATTCTCACGTTTGAACTACGCGGTTTGATTCTGTAACTGTGGTAATGTGCAGAGACATCTTCTGGATGTTTGTGGAAGCTACTGAACCTTTCCGCTACCATGTTTAAATATTATTTCCCATTTACTACTTTTGAAAGTAAACAAACATTTCCACTGACATGTAGTGTTTGTGAAATATGGTTTACTTGCAAGTGAAAGCTATGGATAGCAGCTTATAGTAAATTATTATTGTTTAGAATAGGAATAAAGCCTGATTTAACATTGTATTGCCTTCTTGTTGCAACAGTAGGTATATTAATCATACCAGGTTAGGTTAGGAGTACAGTGGCTATTTCGAAGCAAAATATAACGAAACCTTAAGGTGTTCTAGCCATAATAGTAAGTAATGATACTAGAATGCTATGCTTGAGGTAAATGTTAAGTGAAAACATATTATAACCCAAGAGTTAACAGTGATTCTAGTAGGTCACCTTCTGATGTAAATAGAAGAATGGTTGATGTATTTCTGGGCGTTGGTAAGGGTCATATTTCTATGCAGAAGTTTTGTATGACCATGGGTACGAATTGCATGAACTATTCTACTTACAATTTCCATCTCATAGACAAAAATAAAGAGATTAGTTAGTACTATACTACGGGAAAGTTGCATTAAAGGAGAAGTACAGAATTCTAATGAAAGTTTCCATGGAGTAAATGTCACAAAGAAGCTTTTCTATTAAGAAAGAAATTGCAAATTGCAGTGATTGCAGTTGTTAGTGAATTTAATATGGGTTTTAAATATAGACTTAAAGTTAAGGCAAAAGTTTCAGCAAGCAAAGTAAGTCTTGTTAGCAAGAAAATTAGCAGTATTAGGGATAGGTGAAAGCTAAAACAAAGTGATCCAAGTTCATTGACCAAATATAAATCTGCCAAGCAGCAGTTAAAGGTGACTAAATTAAAAGAAGAAGAAGAGTATAGTAAACTAGCTGAGTGATCTTCATATAGTGCAGGAGGGTTTTGAAACATAGAAAAAAAATGTTGTTTATATTTAGAGCTTCTAACTAGATTTTTCTTCATGTCCAACTTTTAGCACTTTTAATACACCTTATAGTCCAGACACTAAAGTTTTCAATGAATTTCTTTAAGTTTTGTATATATGTATATTCCTAGATAAGTTTTCAATAAAAATTGGTATCATTATGGCTGTATATGAAAAAATTAATAATCATTAGTATTGTAAAAAGAAAATTGTTAAAAATTCAAGAAAATTCTATCATAATCCTTAAATTTTCTCTTCCAGAACCATTAGACTTGGGCAAATGAGTATATACATATACAGTTTTGTAGCTATTATCTAAAGGAACCAGAACCCAAAGTTCCAATCATTTATAACAAAAATTGTAGAGGGTGTAATATGTTTCCCAATGTAAAGAAATCGCAGCAAAAAAATTAATATATTATTTTTGGGGGGGAAAAACTATTGTAGATAGAAAAATTATAAAAAAGGGCCAAAGGTCACCAAATTAAAGAGAAAGAAGGTAATAAGATAGCTGTAGGGTCTGCATATGATGCATGGAGTTTTCAAAGTAAAGAAAGTAGTCATATAAATACTGTCACCCGAGCGTCGGAACACTCTGTAGACTGGGCAAGCAGCAGACGGGTCGGTGTTCGCCCCGCCCCCTCGTTTGTCTTATAGCGTTAAGAAGGGATGGCTGGGACAAAAAACATCACTGCGCCGTCTCTTTCTGTTCCACCTGTGTTCTAGAACTTACGGGATATTTCATCTAATGGAGAACCTTCCAGATCGGCAAGCGGGCCCTATATAAGCAACACGTCGTGCAAGAGGAGTTAGTGAGTCAGTCAGTTCTTGGTGTAAGAATGCAGTGCTAGTGTACGACGAGAAGACTGTGTGAGAGCATCAGAAGATTGTACGTAATTACGAGTGCAAGTGAAATTGTAACGGACGAACTGGTGAATCGTAATTGTGTGCATTACGTAATTCTGTGTAATTGGCAAGTGTTAAACTGTAAGTCGGTGGAAATAAAGAACATTTTTGAGTGGTGTAATTGGAATTTTCATTTCACGAACCCACAAAGTCACAATACATAACTTACAGCATAGTAAGTCACCACAAAAGGTGCGTCTCTCATAGCATATGAGAACTCCTAGTGGTCTACTAGGAAACATATGAGTCAGTTGGAGAATTTAATGTCATGTCGACATGTTGGACACAGTTGCTCAGACGGTTAAAGCAACCGCACGGAATGCGGGAGATCCGCGGTTCAAATCCCGTTTATGGCATTGAATTTTTCAGTCTGGCTCTACTAATTCAAACTTCAGAATACAGGTTAGTGAGGAAGAAATGTTTATTTTTATCAATTTACTTGAATAACATAGTGGTTTAACTATGAAGCCTGGGACTTAAGTACTTACAGCATAGTAAGTCGTCACAAACGTTGCGTGTCTCATAGCATATGAGAAACCCTAGTGGTCTACCGGGAAACATACGAGTCAGTTGGAGAATTTAATGTCATGTCGGCATGTTGGTCATAGTAGCTCAGTGGTTTAGAGCAACCGGACGGAGACGGGGAGATCTGTGTTTCAAATCCCAGCTATGGCATTAATTTTTTTATTTTGGCTGTACTCATTCAAACTTCTACACGTCTCTACAATGTTTCCTTATGTCTCTTTAGCAGGCACACTTTATTTCTAATAATCTTTCTGACTTACAAACAGGTGCACCTATAACTCGGGGCTACACGCCAATTCTGAGCTCAACCCAATATCCAAACTGACTACTTCACTGCCTTTTCTCAGCTCACCGATCCCTTACTACGGAACTGTGGTTACTGACCCCTGAACGCTTCCTGCGCCGTTACACGACCTGCCGACTCCTCCACCATGAAGCCACACGAAGCTCGAAGCTCCACAATGCTGTACTATACTCATACTTCTACTGTCACACTACTCCCTACTCCAGACATTACATTGACTTGTACATAATTCTAACGGAGCGGTGAATCGTTCCAGTGTTCTCGTCTTCCATCTGGTCCTGTGGACTCAAGACGGGATGGAAGTGGTTACGCCACGTACGCGCGCCAACTCTCAAAGGTGAAGGCTACCGATATGACCTTAGTGGGGCCGCCTGGTGATCTAGCACACCTTCTACTAGCTATGCTGGCTAGTACGCGGGAATATTAATGGCTTCCCTCAACCCCGTCCGGAGACGTACCCGATCACCTACGGGTATCGGGAACCACTGCCCCTTCGGGTCCAACCCAATCCGCACAACTCCCTATCATGGAGGCGCTCCAATGTTCGGCCCGAGGTTCCTCTAGTAACGTCAGAGGTACCCCGAGTGCTAGGGGTCCGCAGTGCCCGCACCACGGCAGCTGAAGGGGATGGATCCCCTACCCTACGGGTTCACTATTTGCACAGTAACAACACTGTTTCGCTCCGGCCTCGTGGCGTTTTACTGACGCCAAACTCGGTAGTCCTTGAAGACGGGCTACTCCCGTGGCGCCAGCCAATAAGCAACAAGGCGAGGCGACTGCCCTATTCCCATTTCTTCCCCGACTCGGCTCTTCCTTTCAAAACAGCTTCTAGTTTGTGGCGTGACAATATAAATACGTGGAATGTATATACGTTTAAATATTTCTGCCATAGCTCATTAAAATAGATTCATAGACTTTCAAACTTGTTAAACCCAATCAGTGAAGGGTAAAATGGAGCAATCTCGCAAAAAAGTTAAACAAGCTGAATTATATAACGAACCTTTAGGAAAATATTTCAAATAAAGACTTTTTAAATATTTTATTGTTTGCTGACGACTTAGTTATTGTGAAAAATGGCGAGTCTGCCCTGCACAAATCTATTTTTAAACTTAGTGAACTTTGTAAGCAATATAATATGACAATTTCTTTTATAAAATCAAAGGTAATGGCATTTTCATTGGGAAAGAGCCAATTAGAACGAAAAATAGTTATAAATAATCGTTGCGTTGAACAGGTAAGCCATTTGAACTACTTGGGAACTGATTTTAGTTATGACAAGAAATATGATGTCTACAATAAAATATGCAAATTTCAAAGAGTGTGTGGAACAATAAATAGAACATTTAGAAACGAAATACATAAAGAAACAAATGAAAGTTCTACAAAGTTATGGCTGTACCTATACTGACATACGGAAGTGAGACTTGGACGTTAACTAAAAAGCAACAGAGTAAAATACAGGCTTCAGAAATGAAATTCTTGAGAAGTGTGAAAGGATGCACGAAGAGGGACTTAATAAGAAATGAAAATATAAGAGAAGAGCTGGACATTTTTAGTATGAATGACAGGTTTAAAGATCTCAAACAAAAAATGGAAGGAACATGTTGAAAGAATGCCAGATAATAGACTTACAAAACAAATGTTGCAGTATCATCCTAAAGGTAGGAGATCGGTGGGCAGACCCAGGAAACGATGGCTGGAGGACTTCGAAGGCGGAACAGGCACTTGATTGCCTATGCCATGAAGTGAAGAAGAAGAAGAAGAAGAAGAAGAAGAAGAAGAAGAAGAAGAAGAAGAAGAAGAAGAAGAAGAAGAAGAAGAAGAAGAAGAAGAAGAAGAAGAAGAAGAAGAAGACCTTTAGGAAAATAGATATATCTCCGTTACCGTACAACATGGTTGACATTTTGTTGTACAAAGAAAACTGACTGCAAAGATCAGGTAGTACTTGGGCCCTTAAAACTATTTTTCCGAGGGATGAAAAAGCTGGAACATCGCCGGACCAAGTGTATAGGTATTAATGGATATTATGTCGAGAAATAAGGTGAGATGTTCACCGGGGGGGGAAAAAAATCTATGTTTTTTAACAGACCTATCAAACGAGCTATGTATCTGGAACGAATTATATAAATGATAAGTAAAGTGTTATGCGAATTAAAAATAACTAGAAGGAGAGTGTATGGAGTCATGTGAATTTAGCGTCAACTAAAATGTGTGGGAAAGAGATCCATGTATCAGATATCGTGTCCATGAGGGTATCGTCCATTGTGCGTTTACATCTTGGTTGCAGTTCATGTATTGGACGCGGCAGGAAATTGAAGCAGCTCTGTGTGTGCGCGCGCATGCTGAGGAAATTTGGCTGTCAACTTGTGTACAACTCAACATTTTTGTTGCCGCGTGCGATTGTGTTACGCGATGCTGGTCATGCATTGTGAAGCGTATATCACATAGAGGGGGCTCGCGTACATACGTCATCATATCGTATGTTATGAACTGTCACATTCCCCCAGATATGAGAATAAACAACTTTCGGAATGGAAATGCACGTGTATGGCTAGAAAGAGAGAGAAAAATGAAAACTAGGGCCTGTTTGGGATATTCCCTTATCACGGCTACTGCTGGCGAGATTTTTTTGTTTTGTTTTATTTTTTTGTTTTGTTTAAATGTCAGTTGTGGAATGAAATCTGGTGTAGTAGTACTTCGCTCGTGAGAATGTCTTTTGTTTGTTTACCCCACAGAATTTTCCGCAATAAAGCACTTCTTTATTCGTGGCTCCAAAATACATTGAAACTGATTTATCTTTGGCACTGTAGAAACACCAAATATGCCCCTAAATCATTTACTTATTATTTTTTTATTTTAAGATTACTCACAGTTTTAAATATTGCACATTTTATCTAAATGTTTTCAAAATGTTATCACATACTACTCTACCGCAATTGTGTTTTAAATTTCATGCAGGTAAGTTCAAAACCTCTGAGGGAGAGCAAAGTATTTTAATTTTATCACGCTAATTAATCAGGTATCAAACACGTTTCAGAAACCACAAATTTGAGAAAAGTGCCTATGTTACTTTCTCACTCATTTGTTTTTGTTTCATTTATACCCCGCCTTTAACTACAATAGTCATATCGGCGGCCATTCTCCTTTGGAACATATCGAAGGTGTTAACTCTTATCTTTGGCTTTTAATCATTAGATCACTCACACATTCATACTCTCATTCATACCTCCAGACTCTGGGGAAGAAGGAATTATTTTGGTCGGAGAAAAATCCCCACCCCTACCGCCGGTAATCAAACCCGTGACCCCTAGCATGGCAGGCAGGTGCTCTACCGACTGAGCTGTCTCACTCATTGTTGTTATGATTAGAATTTCATTACGAGGGGATTCAGCAGGGGCCAGTATGGAGGGCCCATTGCTCTTATGCCCCCGGGAGAAAGGATGAGGTGAAGGAGATAGAGGGCGGCCGACCCAAGGAGACACGACAGTACATAGGGCAGGGTCCCTACAGTTTACTTAGATAGAGACTTCCCCCGACAGGCCAGGACAACGGACTTTGTTGAGTTGAGTCCATAGGGTCTACTCCCATCAGTGCTGGACCGGTAGGTCCAAGACCCGGGCCTCTTTAAACCAGAGAGTTATCCGAGCTGTCCCAAAGAACGCTCGGCGTCCTCTGTGGGGCCTTCCATAGGGCAAGACCTGGGTGACAAACAAGGCCCCCCCCCCGTCTGGTCCAGGGACACAAGACGGGATGGAAGTGGATACGCCACTTACGCGCGCCAACACCAAAGGTGAAGGCTACCGATATGACCTCGGTGGGGCCGCCTGGCGATCTAGCACACCTTCTACTAGCTCTGCAGGCTAGTACCCGGGAGAATTAATGGCTTCCCTCAACCCCGTCCTTAGACGTACCCGATTCCCGCGGGTGTCAGGAACCACTGCCCCCTCGAGACCAACCCAATCCAATTGTTTGAGAAACTTCTGGAATTTTCCCACACCCCCTGCGTCATGTTAGAAAAACTATAAAAGAGCTGCCCGCCTGCCAAAGAAGTCAGTCGGTAATTGAACGCGTGCGGGTAAGCGGCTGTGTTTGTTGAGCTTGTATGTTGTATTGTGTATGTGTACGAAGCGTATTTCTACGGAAATAAAGTACAATTTTTTGTGTTTGTAACTTGGACTTTTGATTTCAGGAACCCACAAAGTCACAGTATTTTAATAGTCGATGTGTTTGCACTGTACACAATATAGCTACAAACTAGACGGTAGAAAAGAAGACAGTGAGCTTCTGCTGTCTCAGTTTAGTGTATTTTACGAGCAACGCGATCCTGCATCCGCTTTAATATTAGAAGTTCATTTGGCAATGTTCCCGCTTGACTCTCGAAATAAAGCATCAATTTCTCTATGTCTGCTACTGCCTGTGTGTGGGTCATAACTACAGCTGGTTCAGCAACACTGTCTAAATTTGAATATTCTTTATTTTCAGTAGTACTGGATGATGCAATAATACCTTCTACTGTAGTGGATTTATAATCTCCATCATTATCCATCACAGCAATCGATATTTAAAAAAAATGTCTATACAATCTTCTTGCACACTTATTTCCTCTTCTTCTTCAAACTTGTTGGTAAGTTGCGTACACGCACCAGGCTACAACAATTTTCCATGACTTTAACAAACTTTCTCTTCCAATCTGGCCCCCGCAGGTGGGGTGAGTGCAATGAATTCTCCCTCTGGCAATAGATTTCGAGTTCTGTACCACTGAGAATGACACGTCTTAATTTACTAAGCTAAAATTTATATTTCCGGAGCTAAGCAAGTCCGGGCTAACGAGGGCTTACTGTACATGTGGTATTTTATCAAAATGTAAGAGTCGTTTTTGAGAAAATGAGAATTTTAGACTTCTTTTCCCATCTAAAGAGCATTTTCAAATGGGAAAATTTGTCGAAAATCACCATGTCGCATGTTATGCAGTTTTGACAGAATTACACATCGAGTTTTTCCTGAAAATGCTTTTTTATATCAGGAAAGCTGAATATGAACATTTATAGTAAAATTTAAGCGATGGAATGCAATCGTGATACAGAATCCTTTGCTCCAAGGGTTAAAATATCTATGTGCATTTCTACTCTTGGTTTCTCAATACCGTAAAAGCGAAACACGACACTTCATACTTGGCATTTACACCTTATTATTCATCTCCCACTTTGAATTATTTATACCAAAATGCGGAGTTTCAGGCAAGTATACGTCACTCCACCCCTATTTAGCGCTCTAGCAAGCAGGGGGTGGTTAATCTGAACCACCTTTCCCATTGCTTCCATGGGGTTGCTAACCTCATTGGTACCATTAGCCAATTGCTAGGGTGGGCGAGAGGGGTGGCTTGTTGTGACTGTGGTCACCAGGGTAAGGGCTGGTTATCTATCTCCCTATCCCTTTGCAATCCCCCGGGAGAAACTTGCAGAATGGGAGTGAGGGAGGTTTTGGGGATTTTTATCGAATTAGGTCCTTTTCCTAGGAAAACGGAACCAATCTCGACCAACCCTCATGTCTTCTTTGCGAGGACCCACCCTTCTTCATTGCCAGCGGAGGTAACCCAGTTATTGGTCAATTTCCTCTTGCCCAGCACTAACTCTCTCATATGTCCTGTTCATTTGTTCATATTGGAGTGAAAAATGCCTCAATGAGCTAATCCTCCAGAAATAGATACATAATAGCCTTCCCTTCGTAAAAGTGTGTAAAGTGACGTCTATGTAAGTGCTAATTAAAAATAAGTAATATATACGCATATGTAATACGTTTGTACGTTACACTAACATGTCATATGCCCGATTTCACCAACAGATGTTAAAATCGACGTTGACAAATGTAACGTAACAATTGTCACAGCGCTAAAACTAATGTTAAATTTCTTGCATTTACCCAACCTGTTTTCTTAAAATGTTAACAAACCTGTGTTAACGCCAAGAAACTTGTAAATATAGCAGCTGTAGAAGGCTATGGATGATTTTCTGAACGCACTCCGATGCGCTTTTGTTTTCGTTTTCGTCTGCACAAATGACGGATGAACAAAATAATAAATAAAGCCGTGAGACAAATTTCTCATCGACGGAGAAAGAATTGTTAATTGAAATGGTGATGAAGTGTAAGGATATTGTGGAAAATAAGAGGACGGATGCAGTGAATGTAAAAGAGAAAGATGTCGCGGGGAAAATATTGGAAACGAATTTAATTCAAATGCATGTGTCACTACTACAAACACCAAACAACTTGTCAGTATTACGTACATTTAAAACGAGGACCGAAGAACAAGTGACTTGAACGTTTCAAGACGGCAGGCGGACAATGTATTATCCACATAATTCAATGAATTATAAAATTGTAAAGTTATTAATACTTGAAGCAAATGCGAGATTGGCATATTCCTTTCGATGCATGTTCTAACTCAGTATTACGTAAATTTAAAACGAGGAGCAAAGAAGGGCAAGTGACTTGAACGTTTCAAGACGGGAGGTGGCAATGTATTATCCACATAACTCAGTGAATTATAAAACCGCAAGGTTATTAATACTTGAAGCAAAGGCGAGATCGGCATATTCCTTTCGATGCATGTTCTAAGCTCTCTTGTACTTCCGCAGTAACCTTCATAACAACATGTTTCGACAGTCTATACCTCCGTAAAACAATTTTCTTCGGATAGCTCCTCAGAATCATTTCTCCTCATAGGCCGTACTCTATTATGAATGCCATTTAGACGTTCTTAAAGATAGCAAATCGACATCAACAGCTGAGTTCATGCTCGCCATCTTGACTATTTACAATTGTTAAAGACTTAACATTAGAAATTCGGCTTGTTAGTTTAACATGAGATTTAACACAAGTGTTACGCTAACACATCGGGTAATAGTGAGTAATTTGTGCATTGTGACCGTGATCTTAAGGTCCTTAAAATTAGTAGTTGCCTGTCTCGGTAGCGTAGATGGTAGCATGTCTGCCTCACGTTCAAGAGGTCCCGAGTTCGAATCTCGGTCAGGGTGAGTTACCTGGATAAGGTTTTTCCGAAGTTTTCCCTTATCCTGAAAGACGAATGTCGGGTAACTCTAAGCTCCATGGACCCCGGACGCATTGAGCATCATTTCACCCATTGCATTCATCGTCCGATATGACCAAATCCTGGAGGAAAAAAGTTAGTATGTGGGTAAACCACTAGTGAAGAACAACAAAGCATCAAACTTTATTTAATGTCAATATATTCTAAGGACGCTATATGAATCCAGCCTAAGGAAAATAATTGCACTTCGGTTTTCTTTTTTTTCAAAATAACTAAAAATGTTTCACTAAAATATACAGTGCGATCCATATAAATCTGAACCACTTCAATAGGCCATAATCTTTGAACCAATAACAGGACACACGTGCGACTTTGGGAGAATATAATACACAATTACACTATTTATATCTCAGAGAAAATGTTGGAAGTGTCCTCCACCAACATCAATACATGTTTTCACTCGTCTCACCATATTCTCTGAAGTTTTACGGAGAATATCCTCGCCAATGTCACTTATTTCGGTTCGAATGGATTCTTTGAGGACATCATTGCCCGTGGCCTATTCTTGTACACTCTATTTTTATATGCCCCTACAAGAAAATATCCGGTGAGGTTAGATCAGGGGATCTGGGGGGCTAAAGACCTTTTGAGATTATTCGATTATCAGGGAAACTTGTTATAAGTTCCATGGTGTCATTAGATGTATGGCACGTTGCTCCATCTTGTTGGAAATTACCTTCTCTCAATTCGATATCACCCAGCTACTCCACAAATGCCTTGAAGATACCCATATAGATTTCAGTAAACAAGATGGAATATATCAAAGAGTATGTATGAAATACCTTTAAACAAGATGGAATATATCTAAGTGTTTGTATGAAATACCTTTAAACAAGCTGGAATATATCAAAGAGTATGTATGAAATACCTTTAAACAAGATGGAATATATCAAAGTCTATGTATGAAATACTTTTAAACAAGATGGAATATATCAAAAAGTATGTATGAAATACTTTTAAACGAGATGGAATATATCAAAGAGTATGTATGAAATACCTTTAAACAAGATGGAATATATCAAAGTCTATGTATGAAATACTTTTAAACAAGATGGAATATATCAAAGAGTATGTATGAAATGCCTTTAAACAAGATGGAATATATCAAAGTCTATGTATGAAATACCTTTAAACAAGATGGAATATACCAAAGAGTATGTATGAAATGCCTTTAAACAAGATGGAATATATTAAAGAGTATGTATGAAATACTTTTAAACGAGATGGAATATATCAAAGAGTATGTATGAAATACCTTTAAACAAGATGGAATATATTAAAGAGTATGTATGAAATACCTTTAAACAAGATGGAATATATCAAAGAGTACAATATCACTCACATTGCAGAATACAATGGATTCAGTGCTGAATTGGTCAAAAAGAAAATTGATAAATTCAAGAGACAACAAAAATGCAAACAAGTAACTACCCTTTCCCCAATCTGGAATGAAACTTCATACAGAAAATTTACATATCGTCCCAGAGCTACACATCTTTTCCAAAAAGTCTTCACAAAGCACAATATTACTTTGGCCCCACAGAACAAATTTAGTGTACAACACCTTTTGAAATCACATAATATAAAGCAGATACCCACAAACAAAAATTCAGGTGTGTACCAGATAAGCTGCAAAGGCTGTGGCAACTTTTACATTGGAAAAACAAAAAAGGAACTTGATTATTAGGCTTAAAGAGCATTTGAGGAACATCAGGAACAAATAAAGAGATAAATCGGCGGTAGCGTACCATTTTTGGAAGGAGAATCATGATATAGAACGAGAAATCCACTTATTAAAAAGTGTCCAAGATCCAGCTGCATTAAACCCGGGGGAAAATCTTCATAAAGAAATATGAAAGAAAATTATTTAATTTCGAAGACAACCCAAACTTCAAACTACCGACAGAGACGCACCTATCGCCTCCAATGAGTTCACCAAACCAAAGTCCATTTGTCGACAACAGCTGATGTTAGGAAGACCCTAACGAAACGCATTCTAGGTAAATACTAGCAATAAGTGGAGTATTGAGTATTAGTTCGACTCAAAATTATATTAAACAAATTTATATTTATATATTTTGTTTTATTTAAACCTGTCCTGAATAAGCTCTGAAAATTACTTTTATACCCAGTAATATCATTAATTACGTAGAAAATGAAGCTAGTTATAGTGCAGGAATAAATTTTACACAAATAAAAATATTTTCTACTATGGCTTCGCTTACCTTAAGAAATTGGTGTTGATACTTCTTTTCAAATAGAAATCGATTTCGAAAACAAATCGCTTGTGTCCTCAGTACACAGATAAACTCCGTTGTCATGGATACCTGTTACCATGCCCTTCTTATGTTTTTTTTTCTCAGTATTACCAATATCTAAAAACCAAACAAACCTAAAAATGGAATCAACTGCCGGTATTTCAAAATTCATTACGCGAAGTTTATTTTTTAAAATAAATAAGTTTTCCCACACTATTAAATCTATCGGACCATTTAGTGGTTTTAATAATTGAACTTCTGGATTTATTTCATGGTTAAATGACCAAAAAATGATCTGCTACGGCCGATTTATTAGTTTGTTTATAATTAATGTTACGAAAATGTTCTTTCGTTCTGGTTTTCAAATTACGTTTCGTCTTTCCATTATAAACCGGATCACAATTTAAACAATTAAATTTATAAATACCAGATTTTTTATTGTTAGAAATTTTATCTTTTTTAGAGAAATGTAGTAAATTTTAACACTATGTTTATTTTGAGGAACTAAAGTTATACCAACTTCTTTAAAAAAATTTTGAAAATGTTTATTAACCCAAGGATGGTAAGTAATTTTTTTAAAATTATAATCGTCTTTTATTTCTAAGGATAGAAATATCATTAACAGATTTTGATAAAAAACTGTTTATTAATATTTTAATACTTAAACTATTTTATAACGAATATAAACATATTGTTGCGTGTATAGGTTGAGCTAGATTTGGAAATTTCGGTATTCTGTAACGTGTATTGATTCTGGCAGAAATGTATGTCAAACGTAAATTCTGCTGACTGGCATAAGGTTGGCATAAGGATATTATTCACGTGTGACCCAAACTTGTTCTGCTGATCAGAAGAAATAATAGGTCAGTACAGGCTTAAACATTCTCTCAATGACGTAAACGGTATGGTGCAAAATTAATAGTTAGTGGGAATCGCTGAATTGACTTTTTTGTAGAACCCCTATTTAAGCCTGGTAGAGTTAGCCCTCGGGGTGAAACGTCGCAGGGATGTCAGAGGAGACTTTATGTCGGTACCTGTGAGAGGTAACAAAAGTTTATCTAACAGTGCTTCTACGAATACTATAGCCCCGCCGGACTCAGCAGATCATACATCTTTCGACAAGCCCAGCCATACAACCAACGCATCGCCAAAGGTGAGGTTATATCAAGTTATTATGTCATTAAGTATCACCAAAGCACCCCTGGTCTCTTCCAGATTCAGAGAATACTCTGTGTAAATACTAGGCTTCTTCAAAATAGAGTTAGTCAGTTTAGGTTGATTTTGATGTTTTCTTTACTCTACCATCCCAATAGCTACACCCCTAGTTGTAGATTAGGTTTGTAAGGCTTTCAACCCCCCTTACAACCCTGGTATGCAACAATATTATTAATACTGCTTTAATTAGTGGTTTTAATAAAGATTTTATACAAAAGAAGATTGAAGAATTTAAACATATATTGGAAAGTGAAGCCTTAGTAGCAAATATTTTTATTTGTGTAATAATATCATTAATGTTTGTTATCAGCTCTGGTACAGCTTAATGTGTCTTGAGAGTACAACAGCAGCCATCTCAAGACGCCTACATCGCGACGCTGCAAAGTGGGGCATCTCCCGTGCAAGAGAGCCCGTGATACATGATCCAAAGTAAAATAGGATTCCTAGCTATCTCGCTCCTTTATATTCCAGCAACCGCTCGCTTGGAAGTAGACGTTGACTTCTACCTGCTGCCATTTACCGTCGAGCAACTTTCAAAAAGATCAATGAAATTTGCCGTGAAGAAGCAAGCAGAAGCTTGACTCTAAATGCTCACAAGGAATTCATTTCCCGCGTCGTCTTATTTGGAAGCAATAAAAGGAGACGCTACCTGCGAGTTTCTTTCAAACTATACAGCCTCCATTGTTAGAATAACCCTCACCACAGGAGGAACACGGTTTTCTGTGTAAAGAATGCTACCTCAAGGCACGTCCATATGTCTTCAGTACTAAACGGGATAACTAAAATATACACATAAAAGCCAAACTGTGAAAATATGAAAAAGAATGCAAAAATGTCACAAAATATTTAAAACGTTTTCAATAGGTTCGCTTCAGTTATCAGAAAAGGACGTGTTAGATTTTTTCATGTTAAATAACAAAAAAAAACTGACTTTAATAAGTTTTATTCTAATTTCACTTGTTCTTAGAGTGGCACGAGTGAAACAGCTTCCTCTTACTTTCGCTTCAGTTGTTAAGGTGTGGAGCACAGGAACTCTCTAATCTCTCCTAGTAGTAATATCAACTTTAAGACACAACATACCCAGGAAAGTTAAGTGTCATCTGAAAAGCACCTGTCATTGAAAATCAATAAAAAAAAATCGAGAATAAACGCCGTTTAACTTTACACGTGATGTAATTTAGAGGAAACTTAGATTTCACTTGATTAACGTCAAATATATGAAACTACAAGATTGTAGAAGACTAAAATAAATGATGGTGGGTAGAAATTGTTTGTTTGTGTTTGTAATTTCTTCCTTAGGATTTCGTACCTACAGCCTTAAGCACGTATTTTTAAATAATAATTGTAAATAATGTGTAACAACTGCTGAAATAGACGGCTAAAACAGGAATCCGAGAGAAGGGTACAGATGTTTCAGAACTGTATATTTATTTATGCAATGACATCACTTATGTAATTAACTTACCTTCGGCCAATGAAATATTAAAGTGTGAACCAGAATTACGTATCCCTTACTACTTAAAATACATATAACTTAAATAAAATATTCGACAAGGATTGACTCTGATAGTGAAATATTGTGATTGCATCAAAGAATACAACAGAGATAGCGAGATAATTTAAGAGTTAATACTTTACATAGTTGGTTCTATGCGCAGTGTCTTTCGGGAGACGACCATCTTGGCAAAATGTAACAGTTACTGGGAGCGGAGAGTTAATGAGGCTATGGCCATTTTTTCCGAGAGGAGCATGCTTAATCGTGTTGCTGGATTTCAGTTCAGCTCCTGTTCGAAACCAGCCGTAAAAATGGAAATCAATCAGCTTAATAATCACAGATCTATACAGCTTGATCATCAAATTATGTAGTTACGTTTCTCTGAACTAATTAGTTTTCTACACTCACACCATCTCCTGACCTGGCATTTAATTTACTACAAGTGATGCGAGTATTGGCAGTGTGTTTTCCTTGTTGATTTGATTATATATATATATATATATATATATATATATATATTTAGTGTATATAACATTTCTTATAAATATCCTGATGATGGGAGAGATGTACGTTCCCGAAACGTCAATTTCTGTTCGTCTTTTCACCTGGCCTGCTTCCCGAGAATATCTTGAATATATTTGTCGCCAGAAAAGCTTCAGGTTTTATTTTAATCAATAATGTTAGCGCCATTTTTAAAAATCAAAATATTAAAAAAATACTTCATGTAAAGCTCAGTCCAGGGACGGAAAATGTTCTTCAAAATCATGTCATTAAATTAAATAAAAGTAAAAATAAAAAATAATAAGTGAAATTTATTGGCCGATTAAAGAGAATAATAAATGGAATATGAATTCTTGGCAGGACGCATGTAATAGTTCAGCTAAGGATACCTCCCAGTCATTTGTCAGCTGTCAATACTGAAAACATTTTAAGAAACTCTATGTTAGAGACGGGATTTTGAACGACAGATCTCCCATTTATGAGTTCGTATGTTAGAGAAATTCACTGAACATTATATCAGCAGTGTGTCAGAATCCCAGCGTACGACTAAATGAAATAATAAATGATTTGTTAGCTAAAATTATCAACATGATACATTTACTCACTTCATTCAGAACTTAGAGGAAATGAGTTTGCAAGGAAACCATCACTCAGGTGTTTTAGTTTTACTTTAACCTCTTATTGTTGTAACCTAAAGTATTACATATTTGTACTCATAATCTTACAAAATTATTCCCTTTCCTATAGTTCAAAATTTATTTCTCAAAATTGGTACTAAAGGAATTACAACAATTTCATTCACATATTATGAAAGGTATTTGTGGAGGATTTTGAGTATGAAAAGTTCACTAAGATTTAAGCGTCTATGAAAATCTATGCAACTATTCATTTATAGATTGAATTAATTTATAATTTAAGTGTGGTAAGTCAAAAAGCTAAAGCTAAATGTTTATAGAAAACATGTATTTTTTTTAACCTTAGTGAACTTTGTCAAGAGTGAGTTTGACCTATTTAAATTTTCCTCTATGATATGAATATATGCATAATACCCAGATTTTCAATTAATTCATGTCACCACCCCAGCAGTTTAATTAGTAGCAGTTTCTTGCATTCGGAGGAAAATAAAAGAAACTAATGATCAAGGAAGAAACGTTAAGGCGCTAGAAATGCGATTTATTTTCGTGGTCTTAACTGCGGAATATTAAAACACCTTGGTAATAAACTACCTCGTTTCTACTTGCTTGGAATGAATCCAGTTTTCGTACGCAATGAACAAATCACAAGAAGGGCAAAGTTTTCTTGAAATTGAAACGTTCCAAACGGAAATCAGCCCCTGGCGAGATTTATGCCAAAGTAGTTGAACAGCGACCTACTTGTAAAACTCCCTTGGCTGTCGAAATTATGCCTTTACCACCTAACGTCTGCGGTTTATTTGAAATATTAAACGGACCATCGGAGTTTACCACACCGAGCTCCGGTCGGTAGACGAATTTAATGAGCGGAAAAGAGATATGGCTTTGGTAACGAGAGTAATGAAGGCTAACAATGACGCTGGAGAGGACAAGATAATAAATTCTGTTCCACCTCCCCCCACCCCCCGAAGTTCTCCTCCATGCATTAACCTCTACCAGCCGGGGAAAGATTAAAACCTGAAACGTAAGTACAAAGTTAGAAAAATCGCCCAACTTGGGAGGGAGGGGTGCTCTATTAATATTTTAAATTCAAAGTGGAGCCCAGGAGTTTTGGCACCGTTCTCCATTGTGCAAATTGAAAAGTTCTGTTTGGTAATTAAATAAACTCTTGTACATCTGCTACAAAAGTTGATGTTCACGCTCAACATTAAATTAATTAATAACTTTTGACTCCCCAGAGGCTATTTTATTTAATGCATTTCAACAAAACCAAAACAGTTCTCTAATCGTAGCTATGAGGGAAACCCTACAGTGAGCTGCAATTCCACCGGTGCAAGCGTGGAAGTTCGTAAAGCAGCATACGTAGAACTTATATTCCAAATGCAGACAAATGAATGCTTTCTAAAGCTCTGTCACGAGGGAAGCCTCTGATATTCCCAATTAATGTTCCATAATACCTAGAGAGTATTGTCAGGCGGTCACATGCTGCCTCCAAAATTTCGCAAACATTTGTCTTTTATGCGACCAGCTCTTTTTGCTGGGTGCCTGAGAGATATGCAACCCAATATACAACAGCGTCGAAGTTAGAAACATTCCATACGAGCGTATGCTAGTAAAGTCTGTTTAGTTAAAGCATGTGCACGTCGGCTTCTGCCTTTGACGAACCCTTATAATCGTTTTACAACCCCCGACCCTCCTTCTCCCAGACCGTTCTGCAAGGTTGCCACCTTTCTCGATACGTCATGGGTATCGTACAAGGTTTCGTCTAAATAATCTTATGTCCATTACTGCAAAACTTCCTTAGTTTTGACAAATATATATATATATATATATATCGCCAAGCTACAAGTCTACTGGATTCCATAACAACCCTTATCTTATTCAAAGTGCAATATTTGAAACTCAGCTCCTTTAGGAGACCGCGCAAAGTGAAGTGCCCATAAGGAAAATCACAAATGTCTTGCAAATCTGCAACCAATTCGTCTACGGTGGGCGCTCTCCCTTTTGCATAGAATCTATAAATTTCTCGACGAATTAGATCACACGTGAAATTATCTACTTTAGAGAAACGTTTCCTTTTGTTTTCACACTTGATCGGCGTCTTTGGTATTCCTTTCGTCACAATATTTCTCACTGTATTTCTGTGAATACCCAGAATTTATCAGGTTCATTGCACGACCCCTTATCAAGATTATTTGTCAGCACATATTTATATGTATTCAAAACAAGCGCTTGAATTTGCTTAGAAACAGTTCCCGTTATAACTTTGTTATTTTTTAGGCTTTTCCAGTAATATAATTCGGCCCAGTTATTCACACTGTCTTTACTTTGATTATTTATCTCTACTTCATTTGCATTTAACACTGCATTTACCTCCTACGGTCTCCACATTGTGACACACAACGAATTTCTGCACGTAATGAAACAGATCAACTAGAAGTTGGAACTTTGGCAACTGAGACTCCACGTGGACTAGACATGCGTCTGTCACTTCGAGAAAATCAGGGTTGCTATTGGTCCTCAACGACAGTGTTCCATTTCTGAAGTGTGGAGATAGATTTATGACGGTCATTAGTGGGCGGGCGGCTCAGGTTCCTTTGACTCGGAACTGCACATGCGTTAAGTAAACGGACTTTATCCACAATGGGCCGTGGAACTTTTCAGAATTTCTTTTCAAAGTTAAGTTACGTTTATGAAGACCAATATCAAATTTGAATAATAATTGTCTTAAAATTAGTATGCGTTAAATTCTCGTTAACTTTTCTACCCACTATTATATAATATTTTCATTTATTTACCTATTTACTTCATAATCGAGAAAGCTTTAGAGCAAAAGTTCAATATAAATGGTATGTTCAAGGTGGATAAAGGAAACGGAAGCCAAATTGTTTATGTAGCCAAAGTGAATCTTTTGATTTTTGATGCTTATTATAAAACAGTAAAATTTTATAAAAGTGGGCCACATTGCTATTCAACAAACTGCGGATCTAGCATGTGCATCACTTTTGCCAGTGAAGTCGAAGGAAATGGTCCATCTCATACAGAATCTAGTGTTGTGTCAGTTTAGGACTAATAATTTGTATAATTCATATGAAAGTCCGGGTTCCACCTCAATATGTACTAAACAAATAAAAAGAAGCGAATTTCTTTTTAATATTAACATGTCCAATTGCACGTATAACTTTTCAATCAATAAGAAATTGATACGTGTTTATATTTTGCTAAGGATTCATTTTTAGACTACCACACGGTTGAGTTTTACGTAATTTCCTATTGGTACAGTAAATATTGATGATTAGTAGAACTAGAACCGTAGGATTAACGATTTTTGTTGCCATGACAACTAACAAACGAATTGTGAAGTTAGCTCATACAAGCAAATGCCTGTTAACAATGATTAAGTTACAAATCAAGTACACCAAAAGCAGTATTCTATACATATAAAATTGCGTCTTTCAAAGAACTCTCTTTGTATACCAAGACATGCTTTATTACTCACTGGTTTAAATTTTCAAATAATTACAATACTTTTAATTGCTTATCTGTTATTTATTTTCGCCCTGTCATGCAAACAGAACACTTCACGAGGGATTTGTTCTATTTCCTTTTGTCACCCACTCTGACTTCACACTTTTTATCGATTGTCTTGGTCGTAAGCGGATTCTGGCTTATCTACTATCTGGTGGCGACGAGTATTGGCGTGGGTGCTTGCTCAAAGCAAAGAGTACATCCGTTGAACAGTAGGCGCCGTATTCATAGTTATCACTTTGTCTAGACTATCTTCCGACTAACTTGGTCCGGACCAAAGGTGATCTAACTTTTCGGTATTCATAAACTGACCAAGTAAAGCCGTGGAGCAGCATGGAGCAGATGTTACACAACGTAGAAAGGTTCTTCTGCGCATGCGCGACTTCCATATAGTGCTAAACAAACGACAGTGTACCTACAAGTTTGTAAATCTCTATGGTAGTTTCAAAGATGTTTCTTAAGCATTCTTACGGTTGCTGCTGCTATTTGAGGTTCGGTAACAAAGTTTGGTGTGCTGTGAATATGGATAATATGAAGAAGTTTGCTATCAATTGGTCAGAGGAGACCAATGATTTCTCTAGTACAAAAAAGAATGAACATTATAGAAAATAACCCGTGTCAACGAATAGAAATGTGAGAAAGGAGGGAAATTTATGAGTTTGCTGATAATGCTGCTTACTGATGCAGGACAGCAATGTTGTCTTGATATCCTCTTGTATAATACCGAAGTGATGTTAGGATTTGAGTGTCAGTTGAGATACTCAGGCCGCGGTTATCGTCCCTGACGTACAGGTTAGGACGGATCATTTCTCTCAGCTTTCTGGCGTTCGCTTTACTAAACGTGTATCTGCTTTTGAAGTTTAGGTCGTCATACTTCGCAATAATTTCCAGTCTCGAAGATACGTTTTCCTTCATCGTGTTACTTCACGAATTCTACGCACATTCATCACTTCATTGTCGTCCATGTTGCAAAGATAGTCCGCCTTTTATCTACCCCTCGGAGGCGGAACAAAATTTGAGCCGGACCAACGTGTTTGGTCCCTGGAATTTCGCTAATCCCGGTTTATGAATAACAAAATCAATGGTTCACTGCTAGTCCACCGGAAGTAGCAAGTGGTCCAGACCAAATCTATGATTACGGACCTAGAGGGCTACTTGTCGATAGGTCATTCAATGTCCTTTCTAGGCAGCCTGGAATTGTTAGAGACTTCCACGCAACTATGAGGCCTGTAGCCTCCTTCATCCCTCCCTAGTTAGGGCTAGTAGCTCCAATGTACCTGTAAGCAAAGTATTCACCATTGTTGTATAACGTATAGCATGAAACGGATAAAAGAGCCAAGTTTTTGTAAGAAGATAGATAGAGTCAACATGAAAAATTCAATGCTATGGCTGGGATTTGAACCACGGATCTCCTGGTTTCCGTCCAGTCGCTCTAACCCATTGAGCTATCATGGCCAACGTGCCGTCCCGACATTAAATTCTCCATTTGACTCGTATATTTTCCCGGTAGACCACTAGGGGCTCTCGCATCCGAGATATACCGTTTGTAGCGACTTACTATCGTAAGTACTTGAGTTCCAGTCTTCAACATTTAACTCTTATTATTTTAGTTAATTGATGGAAATTAATCACTGCTTCATAGTAGCCGTATATAGGCTAAGGTCTTTTATATATAGAGTCAACATGCAAAATTCAATGCTATGGCCGGGATTTGAACCACGCGTCTCCTGGTTTCTGTCCAGTCGCTCTAACCCATTGAGCTACCATGGCCAACGTGCCGTCCTGACATTAAATTCTCCATTTGACTCGTATATTTTCCCGGTAGACCACTAGGGGCTCTAGCATTCCAGATACACCGTTTGTGGCGACTTACTTTCGGAAGTATTTATGTCCCAGGCTTCAGCATTTAACTCTTAATATTTTAGTTAATTGATGGAAATCAACTTATAAAAAGTATGTACATTGACACAAAAATAAAAATAAATAAAAGATAACCAGTAATAGTTAATGGTGGCGTAAGACAAGGTTGTCCTTTATCAACCGCACTTTTTAATTTGTATGTTGACGAAATAGTAAGGATTTGGTCGAATAAAGTCAATGGAGGCATTAATGTATCAGGAGCTAAATTGTAAACTATGTTGTATGCAGATGGTCAAATAATAATGGCTACAAATGAAGATGACCTGCAGAAAATGCTAGATAAAATTGCTACAGTATATGAAATTAAAATATCAGCAAATAAATCCAAAACCATGGAATTTAAAGGAATTAATCCAGTAAGATCAAAAATAGTGTTAGATAACATAATAATTGAGCAGAAATCACACTTTAAGTATTTAGGATGTAATGTGTCGTACCAAGGGGAAGCTGATATAATAGAGAAAATAAATAAATTTAACTATATAACAGGCACAATAAAAAGAACATTAAAAAATAAAGCAAGAAAGGACTCTATAATAAAACTATACAAAACAATGGCAATACCAACTGTGATCTATGGATCAGAAACATGGACACTAACAAAAAGAAATAGTACGAGAATACAGTCATCAGAAATAAAATTCATAAGAGCAATAGCTCGATATAGCAAAATTGATAAAAAAAGACGTAGTCAGGATATTAGGACAGAATTAAAAGAAATAGAAATCAATGGAAGGAACATGTTCAGAGGATAAATAATAACAGAATACAAAAATTAGACTTAAACTATAAACCTATAGGAAGAAGAAACCAGGGAAGACGGAAGAAGAGATGGGCAGACCAATTTGGAGCAGGAACGGGTTAAACAATCCAAAGACGTGAGGTAGAAGAAGAAGATGGAAATTAATCATTTCTTTATACTAGCCATATATAGGCTAAGGTCTTTGATATAGCCCCTAGTGGTCTACCGGATAGGTATACGAGTCAAATGGAGAATTTAATGTCAGGACGGCACGTTGGCCATGGTAGCTCAATGGGTTAGAGCGACTGGACAGAGACCAGGAGATCCGTGGTTAAAATCCCGGCCATGGCATTAAATTTTTCATGTTGACTCTATCTATAAAAGACCTTGTACGGCTAGGGCGAAGAAATGATTAATTTCCATCAATTAACTAAAATATTTTGTAAGAAGAGTTTGTTGAAGAAGTTTGATTTTAATCTTTTGTGGCCACACAGTTGTTTACACAGCAACAGAGGTTGGCATATGGTGATATTAAACGTCTGTATCGGTTATCGAACTGTAGAAGGCGCTCTTGTTAAAAAAAATGAAGCCGATAATATGTTTATTTGACTTTGAGGAAAGTTGGAAGGTTTCCTAAGCCTTGGGAGTGAAAGGTTTTCGATACTTTCAGAAATTGTTGGTGAGAAACTGGGAAGGGTGACGCAAAAGGAAAATACAATATCTTACCCTGCGGGTTTAATTCTCCTGCCAGCATAGCACTTTTGTTTTCTTTATGCGTTACACCGTGTAGCAAGTGTTAACAACACTTGGATATAAACCTTACCAATAAAACAAGGGTGGCAGCCTAACGGCTGTGTGTTCGATACTCCACAACTGGTGCATTGCACCCTGGTTTAAAATAATGTATCATACATCTCTTATATAACAATAAGTAGGAGAAATATTTTCAAAGCGAGATCTTACTGAAAATGCACGTTTTGTGGAGGTGTATCAAATCTAAGAATACTTTGTCATTGGCTTTAATCTTCAAAAATGGTACCTACTTTTCTGAAATTAGAAGTTGTTTTTCCTCTCTACATTCTGGCGATACCAAAGGAATAGAATTTATATCAATTACATAGCAAGCAGCTAGGTTTGACTATCACTTAAAACTTTCTCTATTCCCGTGTTACTCTCACACCTACAGCAAAATGAGCACAACCTATAAACAATTTGATTGATTGAGCAGTATGGAGACAGGTGGAAAATTGCGTATGTGTATGTTACGTCATTTTGCTATTGGCAGAGCCGTACAAGTGTACTTCTACGGAAATAAAGAACATTTTGAACTTCTGCAAATTGGACTCTTAATTCTACCAACCCATAAAGTCACAATATTGTTTGGCATGATTTTTTTTCCTTCTCTTCCTCTTGAAATTATTGTGGAAGCGCCGCTTCCATTCATTGCAATCTACGTCACTATATTAGATAGAAGGATAAATAAAGTCTTGTGAGTGTAACTGACTTTATGAAATGCAGTGCATTAAATATATAGAAGGCGGAAAATTTTCCCCACATTTGTTTGTCTGTGTAATGACTATTATAGTTTCGATAGTTATTTGTCACGTTATTTTTAACAGTATTTCAAGTAAAAGTTGAAATTTTTGGGTATCCCTTGTACCAGCAGACCTCAAGAAAGCAATGGACCTAAAATTAAGTCCAACAGAAGTGTAGCACATAAGCCCGGCAATAAAACAAAGAGAACCTTATAGTTAAGGAAGAAACAAAGAAAGAGGAGCAAATAAATAAAGAAGGAAATAAAAGGAACTCGAAGGAAACTGTACATGTGCAGTATTAAACGTGCTCCCCCTTGTTGGACACTATCATCACTCCTGTCTTTTATAACAAACATTTCCTTTTCCTTCTCAGCTTTATGTTCGTCTTTGATTTCTGTGCCTAGACTTCCTGTTGCAGCTCCCTTTAGGGTAGCGGTCGATCATTTGTTGTTCCCCTGCTGTTTCACTCTCGCAAGTGAAGATTCCCTCATTTTAGATGTTCGCCTTGTTATCACAAAGTGCCAATAAAGATGCTGATGTATTAAACCAGGGATCCTAACTATTTTCCATATTTGTAGAATCTATCTGAATACTGAAATTCTGGTACACTGATTGCATGAAGCTGCTTTATCACACATTCGTGACACTATCTGTACGCTACCTACAATAGCTTCAGTTCGAAAGTTTTGCAGAAATCTACAGTTATTCTGTATTTTGGAACAGAACGTTCTTTTTTGAAACGTTGTGCAAATTTAATTAAATTTATCAGCCACCATAAGAACAAACACATCATTACGCGATAATTTTGTTACTGAAAGGTAGTCCATTTACTGCTAGACACGAAAAATAATTTCTGCAAACAGTTGAATTATCTTTTCCAAAGTCAATGAAGCAGGTCAAGCAGAGGATCAAAGTTAAAAGTTTCGAGACAAGAACACATAATTCTTGAGGAACTCCTACTCCAAATTAATATCTCTTTGACTATCGATTATCTCGCAGATGGCTTAGTCCGATGTTCTATTTTTCTTTAGCTATCTGAAAAACAAAAAACAAACATAAAAGCTTTTTCATTCTGTGAGTTGTACCCACACGATTTCTTTTTTAAAAAGGCCTGGAACTTCTTACATAAGTGGTCTGAAAAGTTTCCGACCTAATAAAGGTATAACACATTTTTTTTTCAGATTTTTTTAATTTTTTATTTTTAACATGCTCTGTTTGTAACTACAAACTTCTCCCAGCGATGATCCCATCTCTGTAACCCGTCCAAATAGTACTCGTCGTTTTTCTCTGCAAAATAATTGTTCACGAAGGTGATTGCCTCTTCATTTGACGCAAATCTCTGTCCTCCGAGCGCAATTTTCAGATCAGGGCACAGAAAGAAGTCGCTTGGGGCTAGATGTGGTGAATAAGATGGTTGGTCAAGCAGTTCAAACCATAATTCGTACATTTTCGCCATTGCAAACGCTGAGATGTGAGACGGTGCGTTGTCTTGGAGAAACAGGATTTTCTTTTTCTGTAAATATGGCCATTTTCTCGCAAGTTCTGCATTCGGTTTGTCAAGTAATAATGCGTAGTATGCTCATATAATGGTTTTTCCCTTTTTAAGGTAATCGAATAAAATAACTCCATGACTATATCAAAAAAATAGTCGTCATCACTTTCCCAGCCGGAAATAAAAGGTTGTTTTTTGGTGTCGGTTCCCCCTTTGCAGTCCACTGTTTGGACTGTATTTTTGTTTCGGGCGTATAATGGTGTATCCAAGTTTCATCTACATTAATTAAACAGCGCCAAAACTCGGATTTATTATTGCCCGCCTCGGTAGCTTGGTGGTAGAATGTCTGCCTCACGTTCAAGAGGTCCCTTGTTCGAATCTCGGTCAGGGCGGGTTACCTGGATAAGGTTTTTTCCAAGGTTTTCCCTTATCCTGAAAGAAGAATGTCGGGTAACTCTAAGCTCCATGGACCCCGGACACATTTGAGCATCATTTCATCCATTCCATTCATCGTCCGATATGACTTAACATTGGAGGACGTAAATTACAAAAAACAAAAACAAACGCGAATTTATTGCACCTAAACTACGCCAACAGAGCGTTGGAAATGTTCATTTAAACAAGTTATTGGTCTAACGTGAGCAGAAGCGGCACCCAAGCGAGGACAGCTTTCTCGTGTCTAAATGTTGATTTCATATGTGACAAACACGTTCTTTTGACATGTTCATAGCCTCTGCTATCTCTCTCACTTTAATTTGGCGGTCGTCTGGTACCATTTGGTGAACTTTGGCGATGTTTTCGTTGTTAGTTGCAGTTTCTCGACGTCCCGAACTTTCATCGTCTCCCAAACTCTTACGGCCACGTTTAAATTCAGCTGCCCAAAATTTCACTGTGGTGCAAAGTCCCCACACACAGAATCTAAATCGTCTTTGTTTTGCGTAGGCGTACTGCCTTTCAAAAACAAATAGTTAATGACAGCTCGATACTCGGTTTTCCCATTTTCATAAAAACACTAACGTCAACTCAGTCAAACGTCTGTTACATAACAACTGAAGGTCCAAAATGACTGAAACTTTGGTGAGTAACTGTCAACAGTTGAAAAACGAAATTGACTAGCTTTTATTTACGAGTGCAACCCTCTGTATGTTGAGATCGGAAACTTTTGAAACCACCCTCGTATATTTACTAATATCCACTGCATATTTTATCTACAATATACATTTCATCATCGAATACTTCGACCACAGACTAGATGATTTTGGTGCCTGTGATTTCTCTGAAAAATATGCTAGAATTATTTCCTCGTAATACTTCTTGAACTGCAGCATTTCATAAAACACAAATATTCCTTATTGTAAATTGAAGATTGCTTTTGTGGCAGCAAATTAACATTAGCAATTTGAACTTCTTCCCGAATTTTTTCAGGTATAGCATTTTCGTCACTTGAATCCTCATTTTGACATATAGTTTACCATTTTTTATTTTTGCATCACCATAGTTACGATTATTCGCTATTCAAAGCCTCCAATAACATCTTACATCTAGTAAAAACATCGATTCTAAATGTCTTGGAAAACAATTTTAATATTTTTATAATTCATAATTTAAGTCAACTCTTTTTTTAACGGATACAGTTACCATGGTGTACTGTCCAGCAGTGGAAAGAAGGTCCCTGAAAGGTATGTGCTGCCTTACACAGTGGGACAAGGACAGCGAATGTGAGTGACAGAGAACGCCTGCTACACAAGGAGTAGAACAGTTAAAAAAACATGTGCTCTATTCACTCTGTACACTAAAACCGAGAAGATTCATTCACAAAAGTAGAAGCCGTTAGAATGTTTTTGAATGGTCTGTAACTCTACTGACATCAGGTGCCATAAACCTGTCCAGGGAGGGTGTGGGAACCACTTCAATCCCCCTGCGTCTCATCCCTCGGAGACTTTCTCTCCTGTGGAGGACAGTAGCGAGGTTTGATGTTATCATGTCATCTTCGCAAGTCCCATAACTAATTAATTTCATCTCTGTGTGTGAATCATTTCACTTTTGTTAACAAAAAAATCACTGTCCCAGTTGCAATGGACATGTATCACAAACACGGAAGCAAAGGGGCCTTTAACTTTTTCACACCACGAAAATGAAGAAAACGAATGATTAATCGCTGTTCTTGCAACGAAAACGTCGTCGTTTTCCACCCACCCACACACACACACACACACACACACACACACACACACACACACGAATGGACATTGAAGATCTGAATGTCAGACCTTCGGTCTCAAGCCAGATCAAGGCTTGACCCTCTACTGGCAGTGGAGTGTTTTTTAAGGAAGGATAATATGCGGCAGGAGATGAGGTTGGAGTTGTATATAAGCCATCTGATGTGTTATTTTATGTGCCTAGAAGCAGCCTTGGGCGTTTGTAGCGCTCCCCAGGATCGATGTCGTACTCACCTAGACCGCGGATGTGGGAGTTGAAGTTGTGGGAGAGGTTTTGATAGAAGGAGCGTGAGAGGTATGGATGTGGTCTGTTACTGTGCGGATACATAAGTGACGTCGGATAACTAGATTGGTGATGTACTAAGGGGAGTCTGTAGCAATGTGGAGGAATCGGGATTGTAGAATTTCAAGGCGGTGTAGGTGAGACTTGGCTGCTACTCCCCATATTTCACTGGCGTGTGTGATGGCTGGTCGGAGTACTTGCTTATACAGGAGCAGTTTTGTAGGCAGAGACATCACTGATCGTCGGTTATAGAGAGGGTAGAGCATACCCATTCTTTTGTTAACTTTATTAGCCACATATGTAATGTGGTCTCTCCACGTCAATTTCATGTCAAGTAGAACACCAAGATCCTTAACGTAAGTTTTCCAATGGACGTCCTCACCAGCTAGGCGAATTGGTGGAAGATCCGCCTGTTCTGTGGGTGGATGCATAGACCCCAACGTTTGAACCAGGGGGTGAGGAGGTCAGCATATTGTTGAATCCTGCGAGCACACAGGTTGAGCTCTGATGACGTGGAGGTGACAGCTGTATCGTCAGCAAAGAGCTACAGCGAGCAGCGTGACAGGGATGGTAGGGTGTTGATGTATAGAAGGAAGTATCAAACACAGTCCTAGCTCTCGTCGCTGCCACTATAGAGTTCTGTGTACTGTACAGTGCTGCCATCTCTGTCACTCATACACAAAGAGTCCACTTGTATTTAAAATGAAAACCAGAAGTTGCTATCTGGTCCCCACTCTGAAAAAAAGAAAGAAAGGAAGAAAGAATGAATGGAAGAAAGGAATAAAGGAAGGAAGGAAGTAAGAAAGAAAGTAAGAAAGTAAGTAAGGGATAAAGGAATAAAGGAAGTAAGAAAGAAAAGAAAGAAGGGAGGGAAGAAAGGAAGGAAGGGAGAAAGGAAGGAAGGAAGGGAGAAGGGAAGGAAGAAAGAAAGAAAGAAAGAAAGAAAGAATGAATGAATGAATGAATGAATGAATGAATGAATGAATGGAAGAAAGGAATAAAGGAAGGAAGAAAGAAAGTAAGAAAGGGATAAAGGAATAAAGGAAGGAAGAAAGAGAAGAAAGAAGGGAAGAAAGGAAGAAAGGAAGAAAGGAAGGAAGGAAGGGAGGAAGGAAGGAAGGAAGAAAGAAAGAAAGAAAGAAAGAAAGAAAGAAAGAAAGAAAGGGAGACAGAGGCAGAAAGAGAGAAAGAAAGAAATAAAGAGAGAAAGAGAAAAAGAGAGAGAGAAAGGGAGGAAGAGAGAAAGGAAGAAAGGCAGAAAGAGAGAAAGAAAGTGAAATAGGTGTTATAACTTGAACGCACCTGGTCGTTCGTATAATACAATCGCATTGCCTCTTTATTTATTTACTAGTGTATAGAAAAAAGACAAGTAAATGCGACACATCACGAAAGAAAAGAAAGAAGAAGGGAAGGAAGGAAGAAAGAAAGGAAGGAAGGAAGGAAGGAAGGAAGGGAGAAAGGAAGGAAGAAAGATAAAAAGAAAGAAAGAAAGAAAGAAAGAAAGAAAGAAAGAAAGAAAGAAAGAAAGAAAGAAAGAAAGGGAGACAGAGGCAGAGATAGAGAAAGAAAGAAAGAAAGAAAGAAAGAAAGAAAGAAAGAAAGAAAGAAAGAAAGAAAGAGAGAGAGAAAGAGAGAAAGAGAGAAAGAGAGAAAGAGAGAAAGAAAGAAAGAAAGAAAGAAAGAAAGAAAGAAAGAAAGAAAGAAAGAAAGAAAGAAAGAAAGAAAGAAAGAAAGAAAGAAAGAAAGAAAGAAAGAAAGAAAGAAAGAAAGAAAGAAAGAAAGAAAGAAAGAAAGAAAGAAAGAAAGAAAGAAAGAAAGAAAGAAAGAAAGAAAGAAAGAAAGAAAGAAAGAAAGAAAGAAAGAAAGAAAGAAAGAAAGAAAGAAAGAAAGAAAGAAAGAAAGAAAGAAAGAAAGAAAGAAAGAGAGAGAAACAGATACAGAGAGAAAGAGAAAAAGAGAGAGAAAGGGAGGAAGAGAGAAAGAGAGAAATGGAGAAAGAGAGAAAGAAAGTGAAATAGGTGTTATAACTTGAACGCACCTGGTCTTTCGTATAATACAATCGCATTGCCTCTTTAATTATTTACTAGTGTATAGAAAAAAGACAAGTGAATGTGACACATCACGTAAATGGGTGCTATGTTGGAGTAAATCTGCTGGAACTCTGAGAAGTGAAACAAAGGAGCAAGGATCCGAAGAGCATGTAGAAGATAATGTAATACACGGTACATTAGCTATCGTCGTTTGCACAACGAGTGTTATATTTCATGCAAGAAGCTCTGAAGCAAAAAGTTGTGCCTGCCGCTGTACAATGTTGCTTTTGTGTTTTAAATGAATTGAAATTTGGCCGGGGACGCGGTCGGTTCCCAACTTTTGTGACGGGGGAGCTTTGTGTTGGGGGAGGCCCCAAAAACTGTTTGCGTAGACATTTTGTTGACCGTTCGTTACCTCGCATTGTTCCCGTCATGTTTTGTTTCTGGTCGCAGGAGCACCACGTAAGCAATAATCATTCTCACAGCTTACAGCAAGCTTACATTGCCTCACGTTTCTTACTTCCTCCTACCACCAAACTTTTACTTTCTATGTAACATGATAGTCAGCAGGAAAAGCTAACTCGTTTCATCTAAAAATATATATTTTTAAGCATCTTGAACCTTCCTCTTAAAGAGCTTTTTTGAAAAATATTTACTAATTTGTCTGTTGTGAGTGCGAACAGATAACTGAAAAACAAAAGCCGGTTACCCACCAAACCTGGTATTTAATAACATCATCTACCAAGGATGGCACTCTAAGATTTGCTCCCGCCTCTTTAGCCTGTCTGGTAGCGTAGCTGTATCACGTTCAAGAGGTCCCGAGTTCGAATCTCGGCCAGGACAGGCTTCTTCCGAGGTTTTCTCTTATCCTACAAGATGACTGTCGTGTAGCTCTTAGCTTTACGAACCCTGGGCTCAATTAAACATCGTGTCATCCATTTCATTCATTGTCCGATATCACTTAACGTGGAGGACGTTAATTTTAAAAGGTAGATTTTTTCTCAAGAAAATTTCTATTTCCCAAGGCTCCCCTTTACAAGGAATTTATTTCGAAAATTTTGTTTTTCTTAAAAATTCCATTGACTTATTCAAGCAACGTATATATTTTATTTAAGTCTTTCGGATGTTTCTAAGATTTGAGTGAAAATAGATGTAATAATAGAATGTTTTGCAGAGAGGTATTGCGGCTACTCAAAGCTTCACCAAAGGGAAACACCATTGGCAGAATTGAAGACACCAAGGAGAAAATATTTGGTAACGGAGAGTATTTTAAAATAGCACTTCAAAACTAGTAGAGCACATTTTAAATGAAGCGTAAGACCTTACAAATGGAAGTAATAATTCTAACATTGATCAAGGGAAACATATTGGAAGGGTACATGTAACAAATTGCACAAGGGAATGGTTGCAATCACAATTTTTACAAATACGGGAACAAACAGGTTCCTTCCATCGGCCCCGGCTGCTGACAGCTGAAGTCTGCCTAAAGGATGTATGCTTTTGTAATACAACACAGTACCAGCGGCACCTTGGTGAACCACATTCTGTTGGTAAAATTGAGGCACCAATAAATATACTCTTAATAAAATGATTGGATACTATTTAAGAACAGAAGAGAAAAATGAATCAGGGTACTCAAAATAGGTGATTATACAGGGTGTTATATACAGCACTGAAACATTTCCTTCTTTAATTGCTTCAAAAGGAGTTACGCTAGTCACAACCTGAAGTGTAGAGTTATTTACCTCTATAACAGATGTTGAAAATGTCCCCCAAACTACATAACACAAAACTCAATACGATATATCGTTCTCTGTTACTGGACATACATTTGCGGACTCTGTTGTCAATAACTTGAGTATACTATGTAATGTTGTACTTCAGATCGTCCACTGCTTGAGGACGTATGGTATTGTTTTAAGTAATACCATAGAAGGAAGTCCAGCGTCGTCATCTGGAGATCTCGGTGGCCACACGTTCCTGTCTTCAAACAAACTTGCAATTATTTACATGATTTCATTTGATGTAGTACCTATAGCATATAATGCCATTCTGCTAAAAATGTCTTTGACATTTTTCAGCAAACTCCACGAAAATCCTCGATGCTATGCGGTGTTTATGGAGTTTTTCTTTCTTTCTTTCTTTCTTTCTTTCTTTCTTTCTTTCTTTCTTTCTTTCTTTCTTTCTTTCTTTCTTTCTTTCTTTCTTTCTTTCTTTCTTTCTTTCTTTCTTTCTTTCTTTCTTTCTTTCTTTCTTTCTTTCTTTCTTTCTTTCTTTCTTTCTTTCTTTCTTTCTTTCTTTCTTTCTTTCTTTCTTTCTTTCTTTCTTTCTTTCTTTCTTTCTTTCTTTCTTTCTTTCTTTCTTTCTTTCTTTCTTTCTTTCTTTCTTTCTTTCTTTCTTTCTTTCTTTCTTTCTTTCTTTCTTTCTTTCTTTCTTTCTTTCTTTCTTTCTTTCTTTCTTTCTTTCTTTCTTTCTTTCTTTCTTTCTTTCTTTCTTTCTTTCTTTCTTTCTTTCTTTCTTTCTTTCTTTCTTTCTTTCTTTCTTTCTTTCTTTCTTTCTTTCTTTCTTTCTTTCTTTCTTTCTTTCTTTCTTTCTTTCTTTCTTTCTTTCTTTCTTTCTTTCTTTCTTTCTTTCTTTCTTTCTTTCTTTCTTTCTTTCTTTCTTTCTTTCTTTCTTTCTTTCTTTCTTTCTTTCCTTCTTTCCCTCTTTCTTTCTTGCTTTCCTTTCATCTTTCTTTCCTTCTTCCTTTCCTTCTTTCTTCCTTCCTTCTTATTTTCTTTCCTTCTTTCCATCGTTCTTTCTTTCCTTCTTTCTTTCCTTCCTTCTTTCCTTCCTTCTTTCCTTCCTTCTTTCTTTGCTTAGTGCTTCTTTCTTTCCTTCTTTCTATCCTTCCTTATTTCCTTCTTTCTTTCCGTCCTACCTTCCTTCTTTTCCCTTCCCTCTTTCCTTCTTTCTTGCCTCCTTTCCTTCCTTGTTTCTTTCTTTCCTTCCTTCTTTGTTTCCTTCTTTCTTTCTCGATTTCTTTCCTTCTTTCCTTCCTTCCTTCCTTCCTTCCTTCCTTCCTTCTTTCTTTCTTTCTTTCTTTCTTTCTTTCTGTCCTTTCTTTCTTTCCTTCTTTCTTTCCTTCTTTCTTTCCTTTCTTCTTCCTTTCCTTCTTTTCTTCCTTCTTTCCTTCTTTCCTTCTTCTTTCCTTCTTTCTTTCCTGCGTTCCTTCCTTCTTTCTTTCTTTCTTACGTTTTTTTAATGGGTCTTGCTGTTTTCTTTACGCACCAAACTTGGTTTTAACCAGGTGTATTGGTGCTTCATGAATAACACTTAGATTTTGGCTGGCCCACTGTGTGAGTTATTTGAGTTCACATAGCCAGATAAATCGATTCAGGCTTTATCTGTAAACCATGTAATGGACAATATGGCAGCATTTTGCACTAACTGTCGTCTATCTTTATCTTCTGTAACTGATAGACAACGTAACCCGATATGGCTTTAGGCAGTAGATATATTAGTAGCTGTACCCTGTCTCCTGCGACAAGCGTCTTAATGATATTTGGGTGACTGCCCCAGTCACAACAACTGTGGGAAGCCTAGATGAACGATGTTCACCTTTTTTCACCCGCCAGAGATGCAGTTGTTACCAATTTGTTCACCAGTCCCAGTGATGTACTTCTTTTGGGAGGATTATGAACCCTAAATTCTCTCTGTTGTACCCTTTGAGCAGCTGTAATTGAATTAGTAATCCAGTATTGCTTCACAAGAAAGAGTCGTTGATTTACTCCATTTTCACTTGATTAGGAGAAATTTCGAAAACATTTGCGGACCTAAATGCATAAACATATGCGTACCTAGTAATGGGCAATGAAAACTCCAGAATGTTCTGCTTAAGTTGGTGATAAAATTGGGGCACTGAGTGAATGCCGAACAGAATAACGATAATCTGTATAAATCACCTGTATAAAAACCAGTGAATAAAATGTTATAGATTCCTATATGAAACAATTTGTGTACGTTGTTGTTTTGTAACTGACATAGGGAATAAAGTTTTGGTTCGTACATAGCAGAGGGCAAATTCGTACGTAGGGGATTCGGCACTGCGATCAGTCTATGCCCCAAGTAGAGCATCCCCGAGAAGGAGAGGTGAGAAGAGACAATGGTGGCCGTCCCAAAGAGCCACGACAGTGCAGAGGGCAGGATTCCTACAATTTACCAGTTGGATTCTCCTTGGCAGACCCAGCACAACGAAAACGCCTGCAGGATACCGCTCGGCATTTGTTCCTACATACTACAGCCAAGCAGTAGAAGAGTAAAGAAGCTCTTTGTGTCCAGCACGAGTAAACCTGCGGGTAATAGTAAAGTCATCATTAAATGGTTTACTTTCCGATACACATGGGGAAACAAAACACACGACAGAGATTTCTTCGGATTTCACATCTGATGCTGGAAAGAATAAAGTTTCGTAAGAAGGGACCGCCTTAAGGCAACAGACGGAATTCCACTTTATCATGAGAAGAACCCTTTAACGTCCACAAGGAGCAGGATCGAAGATCTAAAAAAGGAAGAATTAGACAACATCCGGCGAAGAATGAAAGTTGATAGCCGGATATAGAAAACCCATCGACAATTTTCAAATATTTACTTGTGCCAATTCAAAGCGAAGGAGACAGCTGCGGATCTCCATTATTTTATTGCTCCCCTGCAAGGAAGAAAAATTCTTTCAGGAAAGTAGGAAGCCTGCTTCTTGCTACTAGGGAAAGAAATTGGCTGTCGTTGAAAAGAAAAAAAAAAGAATAAAGATGGTTATCCAGAATTAGACCACAGATCAAAGGAACTTTTAAGTGCAAAATTAAACTAAAAGGCTTTCACGTTAATACTCTAATTATAAAACTAGAATTTTACAATTTCATTAATTGATTTGCATTATTTATATATTTATTCCAAAAATAAAAGCGCCGACATTTACGAACTGCCATTTTTTGTTGTGCTTGCTTGTTTAAACTAATTAGTGTATTTTAGAGTATATTTGTGGGTACCAGTGGATGCAGAAAAATGTTATGAGTACCCTTCTCTATTCATTTTTGTAAAAATTATTCTTAAAAGCACTTTACTCCTATATAGTTCATGTTGATCGAGGTAGCCATTTAATAAAATCTTTGAATTTACATTTTCCTGTACGTACAAAGAGGAGACTGCATTAGAATTTAAGGATATGTATGACTAAAACTTCATGAACCTTTTTAAAAAAGTCACCTTTTCCTCTTTTTAGTCTATAAAATAGTGTGGGCCTTCCTGAATACAAAGAATGCTTAAATAGCATCCGGAAACTGTTTTTAAATGCTCTGATCTAGTTTGACAGTTACGTGAATGCTAGTGTTAGATATGAAATCAAATTCTTTATTCTTGTGTTCTCGCTACTAAAAGTTTCAGAATTTTTCATTATTTAAGATGTTCCTTGCGTCACAGTTTTAGTGTTAGAGTATGTGTGTGTGAGTGTGTGTGTGTGTGTGTGTGTGTGTGTGTGTGTGTGTGTGTGTGTGTGTGTGTAGTGTTTAACGCCCGCTTTTACTACATACGGCACCGCAGGCGATGACATTGATGATACATGAGATGAAGATGGAGCACCGGTGGAATGAGATGGCGAGGGAAACCGGAGATCCCGGAGAAAACCCGCCCCAGCACCGTGTTGTCCACCACAAATCTCACTTTGCGGTCGCCTGGGATCGAACCCGGGCCGCCTTGGTGAGAGCCAAGCGGTCTAACCACTGAGGCACGACGCGGCCTTAGTGTTAGAGTAATGAAACTTCCTACACACGTTCATAGAGACATAGTGAATAGAAATTTCCCTGGGTTTTATTGTGAGATGGACTTAAGCACACTTTCTTTTACTCCAAACACAAAAATTTAAATTTTTGAGTAAAAACAGCCGTATTCAGAGTTTTAAAAATTTCTGGAGCCTAAAGTTATTGAGACACAGAGAAACCTACGGAAAATTCAAAAAATGGATGTATTCGGAACCAGTTGTTATGATATTAGACCAAAATTTAACTGACAAGGGACTTTTTAGATGACGCAATCAAAAGTAAATACATTTGACCATGTTTTCCAAACTATCAAGGTAGAATTTATAAAATTTGGGTTGTAACATATTTGCATTAGGTTACATCTGTGGTGTAAATCTTAAAAAGCTAGCGTTATTAGTTCAGGATTTCAAATTTTCAGTCATAGGTATCCAAGCGATAGACAAATCTTTTAAGAGCGGTTGACTATGTGATGTCTTTAAAATTATGTTCTATTCCCATGTCCCTGGATATAAAAAGGGAATAACAGCTTTACATTTGACAAAAATATGAGAATTGGAACTCTCAAGCAAATAAAAAGAGATATTTGTTAAATGGCGCAATTTACAAAAAAATAACTTTTTAACGTGAAGTATGTGTTTCAACATCTACATGGAGCTGGAGCTAGTAAAACCTACGAATTTTTCTCTTTGCTCAAAATACTGGAAGAAATACTAGAAAATTTGATGGTGAAGCTTTAACTATTTATCTTTTGCTGTAACGATGCAAGAGTATTGTTATTTTGCCAGATTCTAAAGCAGTAATTCAGTCTGAAGCACCAACATCCTACCCAAAAAGTTGGAAAGCATTCTAGGAATACAAAATATAATCTATACCATTAAAATAAATTGGAAAACATATATTTTTGCAATGGATTCCGGCCCATTGTGTAGTTCAAGGGAGTAAAAGGGCTATATATTTTCCCCAAAAAATTAAAATTAAACAGAAAAAATAAACAAAGGCTTTTCATATGAATGATGAAAATCGGAAAGAAAAAATGATAATTGCAAATTGGGACTAACTGAAAAAATTGGTAAACGAAATTTAAAAAGCCCTCTGTAATTCCAGAATTGCCACGTAATTATTGTGTTATTATGATGAGGTTTACTACAGGACATGCCTGCCTAGGAAAACATCACCATAAAGTTGCCATAGTAACTTCTCTAAATTGTACATTATGCTTTCAAGATATAGAAATGTATACAGAACATCTACACAATAAACAAAGACAGTTGCAGACATCGGCTCTAAAATTGGCATTTCTGTGGGATCTGTGCACACAATCCTACATGAAGATCTGAAAATGCTCCATCGATGATTCTCCAAAACAACATTCTCCACTCACTGGATCATGTCGTCAGACCGGCTGGTGCAAGGCCGTGACTGTCTTGGTTTGTTCTCACACGATGTTCTGCCTTCATTGAACTGTCGCACCCTGGAACGCATATTAGACACATCCATGGTACCATCACCACATGCCTCACTCAACTGGCGATGAATATCAATAAGTGTCACACCACGAAAATGGAGAAAACGGATGATTACACGCTGTTCTTGCAATGTGAACGTCGCCATTTTAAGTATCAAAAACAGTCCTAACTTTCGTCGCTGCCACTGTACACTACTGCCATCTGTGTCACGTCCACGTGTATTTAAAGAAACAGAAGTTCCTATCTGGTACCAGTCTTGAAAAAAAAATAGGCGTTATGACTTGAACGCATCTCTTAAAATTAGTATACTGTACTTGGTATGTGGTAAACAATGCAAAATATAACTGTATATTTCGTACTTTCATAGATACGTGGCCTTAAATAACCATAGGACCAAAGAGAAGTACACAAGTCTAAATTTCAGCTGTGATTATCCTGAAATCACTCGACTGTTCCAAAAGTTGGCTGCACCACTGTTAACGAGCAGCGCTGTAACAATCACGGAAGGAACGAGATCAACGTGTACTTCATCCCCCTGTTAAAGAAAGCTAATCATATGCATAATGTTTATGGAAAAGTTTGGAATATAACCCTTGTGTCCGCTGCAGATACCTACGCCACCAAATGGAAATTGATAAGAACTGCGTGCGCTCTTTTCCAAGTCACACAATAACAGCGCGCGCTCCAACGGTAATTTCGTTTCGCTGCAATGCGGGAAATAGAATCTACATAATACATTTGAAATAAGTACCACAGTTTGGGGTGTAAGATGTAGATTTATACGCCTTTCCTCTCTCGGATATGAATAATATTAACGCTCGTGTCATTTCTCACAGGTTAAGTCTGTTTCCCATAAAGTTAATAATTAAAGTCGACTTTCCGCTGTTAAATAGTTTCAGCAGGCTCTGGTTGCTAATTTCTTACTGGTGATTATTCCGTAGTTAACAAATGAACTATGCTGAGAGGTGGTTTAGCCTGCAACATCTGTCCGAGCACCGTCTACGATTCTGGTCACGATATCTGCATTCAGCATTATGCTAGACTCAGTGTGAAAATGATTCAAAAAGATTCTAACAGTAACTGGGGAGTTTGTTTTTAAGGAAAATTAAATGACAAAATTTTCCCAAACAGTTAATTGTGTAAATGTCTAAGTTATGCTGAACTGCGCTGCTTATTGCTGCAATTGTTAATTATATTTCAGTTAGGAAATGTGTGGGAGGAATACCTAAATGAAAGAAAACAGAGCGTTGAAGTAGCTGTCAGTGATATTGGTTATGAAAAACAAACTTCGAATTGGAAAGTAGTAACTCATGGTGTAACCCAAGGTTCCGTGTTAGGACCTTTATTATTTCTCACCTCTCACTTTATATAAAGGACATTCTTTTCGCTGATGACATTAGTGTCCTTGTGACCAGTACAAATTTAAACGAGTGTATAATTAAAACGAATTATATTTTGAACTGTATGTCATGCTGGTTTAAAGCGAACAAATTATCTGTAAATTTAGACAAAACAAAGGTGGTCAAATTTATAACCTGTCGTACATCACATACTGAAATAGAAATCGGGATTAATAATATGTTATTAGAAGAAATAGACAGCATAAAATTTCTGGGCCTTCAAGTGGACAGATGTTTAGATTGGAAAGCTCACATAAATTATATCTTACCTAAACTCAGCTCTGCCTGTTATGCTATCCGAGAGCTGGTTAATGTGAATTCTATTGACACACTTAAATTAGTATATTATTCATACTTTAACTCTAATATGGAAAATGGAATATTATTTTGGGGCAAATCAGTAGAAAGTAAAAAAGTATTTCTTATGCAAAAGAAGGTTATAAGTATCATTACTAACACCCACAACAGATGCTCCTGTAAAGATCTTTTTACAAGATTGAAGAATTTAACGCTTCCTTGCATGTATATATTCTCGATCCTAAAATTCTTTGCATACAATCGTGCCTTATTTGCAACAAATAATGTAATTCACAAAATAAACACCAGACAAAAGTATAATATACGAGGCATGTTTTTTAAGTCGGTACCGTTTTGGAATTTAAAAAAATACGTGCATAGATATCGCAATAATTTTATTTTTACATGAAAGCCTGTATCTTAATCTACTTTCTACATAATTTCCGTGAATATTGAGGCACTTGTCATAACGTGGCACCAGTTTTTGAATACCCTCCTCATAAAATTATGCCACATGACGTGTTACCACTGCATCACAACTGTTTTGACTTCGTCATCTTCTTGAAGACGCTGACCGCTCAGATGTTTCATCAAGTGCAGGAACATATGGTAGTCGCTTTTCGTCCACTTTCTGCACCAAATCTTCAGTAACGACCGAAGGACGCCCACTCCGTTCTTCATCATGCACATTTGTGCGGCCATCTTTAAATGCTCGCACCCATTTCCTTACCATTCCATCACTCATGTTTTGTCCGTAAACTTCACAGATCTCACGATGAATATCGATCGCTTTTACGCCTTTAGCACTATGAAATCGTATAACAGCCCGTACTTCACAATCGGCGGGACTCACGATTGTCGGAGGCATCTTAAACACTCGGTAACCAACGTATACAATGAAGAATCAGACTGTAATGGCGTCAGTGCGTAGACAAGAGATATAGGTAACCAGCGCGCATGCGCGGAACGCCGACCGTAGCGTTGCGGCGGCGGAATCGCAAAACGGTACTGACTTAAAAAACATGCCTCGTACATTATCCCAGTGCTAAACTTTCTTGCTTTCAGAAAGGTGTGCATTATGAAACTATCAAAATATTTGGCGTACTTCCTAATGTTCTTAAAGAAAAAGTTGATAATTTCGGTGCTTTTAAAAAACCTGTTAGAGAGTACCTTTGCTCAAAATCTTTTTATTCTGTACAAGATTATCTGAATGACAAATTATCCTGATAATGCTTCTGTAGCTCTATAAGTAGTATCTAACTATTCGAATGACAAATCATTACTAATAAATATTTGATGCAAGTTGAAAGTTTATTTTTAATGTATATGTATTTAAGAAATAACAATGAATGGTATCCATTGCAAAAAGGTTGAGACGTACTGGCATAAGACAAGTGAAAGCTGGTTTAAAAAGTGTTTCATTTTGTATCATATATAATTGTCCTTGCTTTGTTTTCCATATTGTTGTTCATACTGCCTGTATACTATATGTGTGTTATGTTAACTTTTGTACATATATTTGCTATTAAACTTTATACCTCTGGACATGTTCAATGTTCACAGCCTTTTCTGGCTACAAGTGAACCTACTGAACGCAAATCAATCTAATCTAATCTATGAGAATAGACAAACCAGTTACTTGACTGATAAATTAAATATAAGTTAAAGTATCTATAAAAAGTCAGGCAAATGTAACAATTAAATGGTTTTTCAATAACTCCAGTGGTGAAGGTACGTAACCCACTTTCATCTTAAGCTCAGAACATAAATCGTGCTGATCGAAACCAGGTCATGGTGGAGCGGAGTTGTGTATGATTGATGGCGCTGTAAGGACACTGTTTTTATCTGAGACGAGGGAGAGAGAGAGGAAACATCCCCCAAACATCGAGGTGAGTTCTTCTTTTGTAATTCTCGCGGGTTATAATGACTTACCCAAGGCGTAATGAAGAATGATAAATACACCAGCCACAATAAATTACAGAAGCTGTCAGGAACCCGTGGCGATATCCAGGGCCTATTAAGTATTTTCGCGAATGACTGCTTCACCTCGCAGCACTCTGCCTTCAAGCATTCTTTTATGATTCTCGAGAATCTGCAACTTTGACTGCCTTGGATCAGATTACATAATTAGATTTTTTGGAGGAAGGGGAGAAATGCATACTTTCTACTACAAAATACAGGAGAGAAATTTGCAAAAATCGTATCACTTATAAAGTATATTGCAATTGATCTCCTCCTCTATCCAAAAGGTAAAGAAATTTTGATCCACTGAAATATGGGATATCCATATTTCACTTGTTCCCTAAGTATGGCACTAAATGCCAAATTTGCTATTTAATATTTAAGTTTGATTTATGAGTCACTATGTTTACACTCAAACTTCACTTACTTGTTGTATAATTGAAACGTTTTCAAGATCATTCGATCTCATCCTCAGCTGTTTGGTGACTAAATGAACCACCCTCTTCTTCCACTACTACGCAGCTCCGATCACTCTGCCATCTGGTGTTAGGGACACTAAGTTTTAATACTTCATTTAATGCCGGGATTTCAAACTTAATAACTTTATCACGGTTTTTGTTTATTAATATTGTTTCCCAAATATCCAATTATATGGGTGTACTTAAAGATTTTAACAGTTTAATGTTGTGGCCAATGTTATAAATTTTGAAATCCCGGCATTAAATGAAGTATTAAAACTTAGTGCCCCTAACACCAGATGGCAGGGTGATCGGAGCTCCGTAGTAGTGGAAGAAGAGGAAGGTTCATTTAGTCATCAAACAGCTGAGGATGAGATCGAATGATCTTGAAAACATTTCAATTATACAACAACAAGTAAGTGAAGTTTGAGTGTAAACATGGTGACTCATAAATCAAACTTAAATATGAAGAATACTTCACTGTTAATAATGCTTCTGCTTTTAATATTTATTGCTATTTAATGTCAATAATTTCCAAAGTATTGACATAAACATAAAATTTTCAATAAAATCTTGCGACGTAGTTATAGGACAATGTTTATAAGTTTTCTATTTCCTCAAAAATGCCTCTGTTATTATGTTTATTAAAAACATGTACCACATTCAAGACATTTACATATAAAATTAAATAGCTCGTTTCTTTAGCGTCTTTGTCTCACTTTTTTTTTATTTATCCAGATTTATGAACCCTATTTTACACAGTGGTATATTAGGGTTAGAGTTGATACATAAAAATATACAATTTTAACAAAAATATTTTAAATACTAGAAGAAAGAAATTATGCTTTAATCTGATGCATATTAATTTAAACTATTTCAGAGGTTTAAACACTGAGTTTATAAACATCAAGAAGTACATATACTGTTGTGGCCTCATTAGCAAAGATGTGAGCGGAGCAGAAAATTCAGTTCCTAGAGAGTCTAGCTTGAATATTAATTCTTGTCTTTCTCTCCAGAAAATGTGACAACAGAAAAGGAGATGAACCACAGTTTGAAATTCTTCACCACACATGCACTTGGGGTTAGATGTTATGTGAAAACGTGATAAGTATTCACCAAATTTACCATGCCCACTTAAAAATTGTGTCAAAACAAAATTTGTTACAAGAGTTTCACATTTTCCTCTGTCATATACACTAGGGAAAAATAATGTTTTTGTTAAACTTCCATTTGGAGTTGTTAGCCATTGTTGGTTCCATTCTTCAAGAATATGTTGATGTATTATTCTCCTTACAGTAGAAATAGTACATAAAGATTTGTCTCACGTTTAAGGGGTCCCATGTTCGAATCTCGGTCAGGGTGAGTTTTCTGGATAAAGTTTTCACTGGGGTTTTCCCTTATCCTGAAAGATGAATGCTAATTCTAAGTTTTATGAACCCTGGACTCGATTCATCGTGTGATATGACTTAAGCTTGGAGGACGTTAATTAGAAATACTTATACAGGGTGTTAATGAGCTACACTGTGATATTTTCAAAACAAGTGAAGACATTTTAAACAAGTAATTTGAGATCGGACACTTAAAGCATTTGGTTCAATATGGAAGTTATGGTTAAATGCTTTTCTGAAATACCACTGCTAATGATGATACCACTTGAGTCCACAACACACGAAAATGAGGAGACGTGTTGTAACAATCACACTGACGCAGTGATTATGACAGTAGCTTCCAATTGAAAGATAAACGACTTCGAGTCTCCTTGAGTTTTTTGTCGCTGTTTATTTTTGTTTTGTTTGTTTGGCTGGTTGTTTTTTAATACTTTCTCTCAACTTTTAAATCTTGTATAAATGTATGATTTTTACGGATTAATTTCACATTGTCAGTGCAATTAAATGCCATTCTTTCTAACACAGTTTGAATTCTGCTTAGCATTCCCATTATTTACGTCTAAATGTGGGGGTGGTTTAAAGGCTGAACGTACATACATAAAATAAAAAGTAAATGCAACACTTTACCTCAAGTTTAGAGCAGCTGTTCGAAGTGGCGACCTTCATTTTCAATGCAAAGTTGACAGCGGAGAAGGAACCACTTTCGTACTCTGTCCAAAATTCTCTCTGTGTGTCGAATAACCTCACATGATGCTATTATTCGGGAAGTTATGTCCTATTGTCAGATACATATTAAAAAGACTAAGAAAAAATTAACTATATGACAGGAACCGAACCAATAACCTTTAGAATACCGGTTTTCGGCGTTACGAATTGGACAACCAGGACAGTTAGAAAAACACACCTAGAGTAGGCTATATGATGGAAGATGGCAGTTAATCGCTGTTCAGTGTCGCACTGACAGGTGATTAGTTCGAGATCTAAGAAATCTTTGAGATATTACATCTAGTAAACGCCGATAACGAGCTACTAAGAATCAGTATTTCTATACTTGGGAAACAGTTTTAACGACATTCTGATCCAATAACTTCACCCACCTTGTTTAAATACCAACTTATCAGCGCCTGATGATATTTAGGTTTAACACAATTACCTGCGTTAGGTTATGTCGCAGACAATGCATTGCCTGTCTCAAGTTCCTATTGCTGAACACGAGTTACTTGGACAGTTCAATGTCATGTTGGCACGTTGGCCATAGTAGCTCAACGGTTAGAGCGGTTGGACGGCAACCAAGAAGATCCGTGGTTCAAATCCCGGCTATGGCATTGAATTTTTCAGTCTGAATTTATGTTTCAATACTTTAGCCTACACACGGCTAGTGTGAAAGAACAATTATTTTCAATGAATTGACGTAATAGTGGTTAACTATAAAGCTCGGGCCTTAAAGTACTTACAGTATAGTAAGTCGCCATTAAGGTAGTTGTCTCATGTGTTTATGAGAACTCCTAGTGGTTTACCGGGAAAAACACGAGTCAGTTTGAGAATTTAATGTCATATCGGCACGTTGGCCATAGTAGCACAATGGTTTAGAGCGGCTGGATGGAGACCAAAAGATCCATGGTTCAAATCCCGGCTATGGCATTGAATTTTTCAGTCTGACTCTATCTTTGCAATCATTTCTGAAGTTATTTCGGTATAGTTCATTAAGATCCTGTATATATAATTTTCTGGGAGCGATCTCTGAAGTCCTCTTTAGTCACCTAAGTTTCGTATAAGAGAAAGACAAATGCATAATGCAGTTCAAAAGCTTTTTGAGGCATTAGGCGTATTTGACAATGGTTTTCATCTTGAATGCTTTTACATTTTTGAAATGCTTTCTTTATTTATTTGTTTCTCGTAATGTCATACAAGGAGTAGGATATCGAAATAGAACTAGACCAATATTTAAGATTCATGGTATCCAATTGTGGAATATATGATATATTGAATAAGAGATTTATGCAAACTTGCCAAAAAATATACATATATAGTTTTATTATAATACTTATTATTTTGTTTTATGAGTCACTTCCAAGGTATCTGTTATTACTTTGAAATGTAGTATTTTTGTCATATTTGAATAGAAGTCGTTTCTTTCTCGCCATGTCATCGAAAGAGCTAATGCCAGCCTATAGTGACCTAGATCTAAAGATTTGATAGGGTTTTGTTTCCTCTATAAAGGAAAGATTTATAGTCATTTGCCTCGATTAACAGCCAGCAGTATATTGATCTTGAATCATGAACAGCTCATTATGAATTCACCTTATTTCGTAAATGAAAGAATGATCGATACACTTGCCTATCTGTCCCTTAGGCTGTGAACCTGATAGCGGGGAGTGTTTAGTGACGCCATTGTAATATCGCGCACCTTGGTGGCGTCTCCTTTATGCACGCCCTTCTCGAGGGTGCTCCAAACGCGAGAAGATTTTCTTGCCGAGTCATCCCGACCTTGACTCCCAACACCCTCTGGAGCACCGTTCACGTCGCACGTGGAGACTGGTCAACACTTGTGACGTCAACGATGATGAACTCTCCAGCACACTCTTAAAGGGGAAAGTGCTAGTGGAGTTTCTGTGCTGGAGGGAAAGTTGCACCCGCCTTGAAATTGGCCATTATTGTCACCCTCTGTTAACTTCTTGTTGCTAGGCGATGTCGGGTAGCAGGCTGGCTGTATAGAAAAGGCTGTATCTAGGTGCATTAGCTATTAGAGTCACCTTGCCAAACTATAAACAAACTGCTTTTTATACCGATTAATTAAAACTTGGATCATTATCTTCATAATGCAATGGGCAGTTTAGTATTATTTATTTCTCCTTTTGGGTAAATATACTTGTCCCAACGTTTTTTCCCGTTCGTGAAACCTTACAAACTGTTGGCATTTCAGACACTGTAGAATACACCTCTGGCTCGACTGTGATTTTATTTGATCTAAATTTTATTCCGGTGAGTTATTACTTAACGTTTAAGAACAAGAAGAAATCACAATGAGCAGATTGGACGAATATTGGTTGCAACAGCAGTTGATAGAATTTGGCGGCAACATTAGATGATTGTACTGGTGTGTTGTCGTGGTGAAACAGGACGTTCTTCTTGGACAAATGGGATATGCCTTCTACCACTGGTTATTGAATGGGGCCTTTATTACACTATAATACTACCCAGCAATTGTTTTTCTTTTCGAAACCATTCAGTATTACACCCTCCGCATTTCAAGCAGTTGTCGCCATCATTTTTCCGATCGATAGGGCCATTTTTACTTCTTTGGAGTATATCAAACCATTTTTGATTGTTGCTTGGTTTCCATACTGATGAACCCAGGTCTTGGAAGTCCTTCGGATTTCGCTTAATAACTTCAAACACATCTTCCAAGTTAAAAATTGCACCTAACTGTTATCCAATTTGAGGAAACGCTTCACCCATCGGATCGAATATCTTTTTACCTCTGACTTATCATGTAAAATATGATATGATATTTATGGTTCATATTCCTAAATTTTACAATTTACAACTTTATCTACATTTAATTTGTCTTTACTTTGTTGCTACCTTGGCTTACATGACTCCCTGGTCTTCTGCTCTGCCAGGTAGCTCTTAACCTCCATACCTCCTTGTTACTTAATTAGTCCCATTCTTCCCCTCAACTTCTTTTCTTATATTCTTTAGATTTCTGGCCCATTTTTCTTTTACTTTCTGCAGGAACTCACCAATACTTCTAACCTTCTTTTCCTCCCTGGCCGTTAACATTTCTATAGCTACTATCTCTTCTCTATTTTCTCCCATTTTTCCTCCAAACCTTTTTACTCCAAATTGCAACCTCTTCGCATTCTGTTACATAGTGTACTATGCTTTCCTTTCCCCTACACGGTTCACAAATCCCCTTTTCCCTACCTCTTATCCCTCTTAGAAATATTATTCCTGTCCTTATCCAAGCTAACGTTTCTCTCTCTTGCCTATTGCAGTAATCTACATATGCCTCTCGTCCCCAATTTATTTTTATTTGCTTATAAATTTTTATGATTTCATATTTAATTTCCATTCCTGTCGACACACCTACAACCTCCACCACTTTGTGAACTTTCAGCGAGAATCATATGGTGGACGTTTTAAAAAACTTCCTATTTAACTTCATATATTAAGGATTACAAGAGTAATATTATTCACTTCATGTTCATTGGAAGGCTATAATCAGGTTCATTATAAAGTGTGCGAAGTAAAAACATAACACAATCATATCGAGCACATGACAAAACATTCAACCAACCATTCACATCCAGAGGACATTGATGTTGGCTTCCTTAAAACTTCAATATTTAGTTTTAGAAGTCCAATTACATTCGAATCCAATTTTAATTTCGTCCACATAATTTTTTCTCGTAACTTTATGACTAAAAGCTAAACGTCGCAGAGAAATTTTGCATTCTGAAAACAAAATGAGGTAAAGATTTGCGTTTACATGAACTTGTTTTCATTTTCTCTTGTAAGTTTTTATCATTTCTTATCTTTACTTCCACTCACAAATTTGATATTCATGTTTCATCGAAGGTGTATTTTAAAATTATCTGAATAATTGATAAAAATATATATTTTTAGTAAAGGTGACTGTCCCTATTATATCAAACTCAGAAACAAATGAGCGACCAATGAGACTAAATATTTATGTTAAACTACTTCCAAACATGTGAAAAGAAAATTGTCAGAAAAAGAAACTTCCGTACCTCCATTTCAATTGTTTCTTACATAGTACATTTTTCAAAATGTAAATTTTGTAAAAAAAAAAAAAAAAAAAAAAAAAAAAAAAAAAAAAAAAAGGAAACCACAATTTTGATAAGAATACAGTGTATTCAGCATATTTACCTAACAAATAGAATATTTATGTTAAGTTTCTTGGATAGTTTATGAAAACTTCTTCATTCGGAGGAAAAATTAGATATACTTATGTAAAAATACAGTTTATTACAAATATATTTTTGTGAAATAATCCGTTGCGGATATATTCATTGTTTTGGGTACGAATGTTTCGAGCTTTCTCATTTTTTTGAAATTCAAGTCCAGTTCTTGAACATTTAATTTCGGTTTTCTATTACTATCATAACTAAATATGTTTCTAGGAAAGACGTGTCCCAAAATGAACTGTAGGTATGGAAATATAAGGTAAACCAAAGAGGGCAGGGCATGTCGTATGTCAGTACCCTCAACGAGAACTGAAGTCCTAGTTTGGAACATGTCCTCTTACAATTTTAAAGCCCGTACAGTAGTTTCTGAAGTTTTTCACATGACCACACTAATGGAAGCTCTGTGTACCGGTTCGCACCTCGGCAATTGGCAAATGAAGAAAGAACAATTGAAGGCGAGTTTGATACCCGAGGCTGACACCTTGAGGTGAGCTATACACGACTTCTCCATTACCTTCACTTCACGCTTATTTAATCCAATCACTCGATAACGTGCACTGCCTACTTTAATTATCATGTATTGCAAACGTGAGGGAGAAACTCTTGCCGTTATTTGTTTAAGATACAAGTCTTTGCTCTCAACAAAAGCTTACTACTTTATCTCTTCATAAACTAAACTTGGTTACCATGGAAACTTTCGGGAGTTCGTCGTCTTTAGACATAGGGTGCGTCAGAATGACGTCAACTCATGCTAGTCTTAATCTCTATGTTGAAGATAATTCTTTGGAATAGCATACGAAAGTGTTAAAAGGACCCGAAGTATATTTTCCTTAGGAAATATTTAAAGATTAAGTATCCTCATAGTAAATGGGAGACAGCTGCGGTAATTACCATAAAATATTAAACATTCGCCTTTACAGGACTTTTCTATTCGCTTCTCTTTATTTTCTATTTGTACTAATCGTGAGACATATTTATTTGTATATTTTTGGTGTAGTTGAAATACAATTTAAAATGCGTGATGTGTCTCAACCGATTCTTTAACATCAGAAATATTCCATATTTTCGTATAAGTACAGGGAGATGAAAAGAATTGAGTAGCATTAAGCGATAGTCAAATTTTTCAGCACTAAGAGGTATTTACAGGACGTGCAAAGTTCCCCAATATTTTCATCCCTTGTTCCTGAGCATCACAACAATTTTCGTCCCTTATTCTATCCAGGGACATCATAAACTGCAGTAATTCTTAGGATTAGATATAAGTGTATAGTGTATTTAAAAACGAGGTAATCATTGTGGAAGGCTTTTTGTTATTTTGGCGTGTTTCGTCAACTGTTGATTCATCTTTTACTTTCGTACCTGTCTGTCTCTGAACAGCATAAATAAAGGTAAAAGGTTGATGGAGCAAGTTTGGCATTTGAGTTTAGTAAAAGAACAGTATGATGGCGTCACCTTAAATTACATTATTATAGATGAAACACCGTTCACTATTTTCCAATTTATCAAAACTAGTTGACACGAACATGGTTAAAGTACCACATTTTAAAGATATTTATGTAGCTAGAAAATAAAGCATTTAACTTGAATTTTCTGGGAATATCATATAAACTGACTTCATTGAGAATACAATTTTGAAATGTCAATGTCAATGTTGAAGATGGAAATGTACGAGGGTGGTATGACAAGTTTCCGACAAAAAAGATAAAGACATTTGGTTGGAATTTTTTGTTTTTATTTTTCAGCATAGTCTCCTTGTAACTCTACACACTTCTCCCAGCGATGTTCCCATCTCTGTAACCCATCCAAATAGTACTCGGCGTTTTTCTCTGCAAAATAATTGTTCACGACGGTGATTGTATCTTCATTTGACGAAAATCTCTGTCCTCCGAGGGCAATTTTGAGATGAGGGAGCAAAAAGAAGTCGCTTGGGCCTAGATCTGGTGAGTAAGGCGAATGGTCAAGCAGTTCAAACCGTAATTCGTGGATTTTCGCCATTGCAACCGCTGAGGTGCGAGATGGTGGATTGTCTTGGTGAAACAGGATTTTCTTTTTCTGCAACTGTAGCCGTTTTTCCGCAAGTTCTTCCTTCAGGTTGTCAAGTAAGGATGCGTTGTATGCTCCTGTAATGCTTTTTCCTTTTTGAATATAATCGATTAAAATAACTCCATGATTATCTAAAAAAAAAACGCCATTGCTTTCCCAGCCAAAAAAAAAAAAAAAAAAAAAAAAAAGTTTTCTTTTTGCGCCGATTTCCCCGTTGCAGTCCACTGTTTGGACTGTACTTTTGTTTCGGGCATATAGTGGTGTATCCAAGTTTCATCTACAGTAATTAATTGGCGCCGAAACTAGCATTTACTGCGCCTAAATTGCACCAACAGAGCATTGGAAATGTTCATTCGAGCACGTTTTTGGTCTAACGTGGGCAAACGCGGCACCCAACGTGCGGACAGCTTTCTTATGTCTAAATGTTGATTTATATGTTACAAACACGTTCTTTTGACATGCTCATAGCCTCTGTTACCTCTCTCAGCGGTCGTCTGGCACCATTTGGTGAACTTTGGCGATGTTTTCGTTGGTAGTTGCAGTTTTTGGACGTCCGGAACGTTCATCGTCTCCCAAGTTCTTATAGCCACGTTAAAATTCATCTACTCAAAATTTCACTGTGGTAAATTATGGTGTAGTCCCCATACACAGAATCCAACTGGTCTTTGATATGCATAGGCGTATTGCCTTTCAAAAACAAATATTAAATGACAGCTGGATACTCGATTTTTTCCATTTACTTAAAAACACTCACACAAACTCACTCAAACGACTGTTACATAACAACTGAGCGTCCAAAATGGCTGAAGTTTTGTGAGTGACTGTCAACAGATGAGCAACGAAATTCAGTACCTTTTATTTACGAGTGAGGTCGGAAACTTTTCAGACCACCCTTGTACAGAAAATGTAGACATTAAGAAGAAACACACAATATATTTTGCATGCCCTTTCTGTGTTGTATGGATTTCCAGGATACCACTGGTTCAATTCTCCATCACTTTGTCATTCTTATAAAGTCATTTCAATATTAATTTTGAATAGAAAGATTATGGAATGTTAAGATATAGCCCCCAGTCTTAAAACAATTGACTACTCCTGTTTTCCTTGCCTTATGTAGCTGTTTCTGGAATGGTTTATGTAGCTTAAAATGTAGTACATAGGAAAGCAGACCTCTTAAAGAAAAATTTGTATATCCACTAGAAAACGATAAATGGTAGGAAACGTCACTGAATGTAATACTATGTTTTGTTTAAAAGAAAGACTATTAAATCAACGGTCAACGAAATTAGTATGCAGCATGCGCTTTTGCGGTCTGCAGTTAAATTAATCAAACGTTACAAAGAATTATGGTTATTATTTTTTAGTCATTTGAGGAATGATAAATAACAAACTAAACTAGGGATTTTCTATTATCGGGTGAAGCGATTAAGCTGGATCAAATAGAACATGCTGGGAAAGGGCGACGATACAAAAAAGGGGCAGCAGTGTAACATGTGCAATTGACCTGAAATCAGAGATGAGCTGTAGTGCACCTGCAGAATCCATCGGATAATGAACAGAGAGAACGTCTGTCTCGCTGTATGTAAATCGACTTCGGATGCGACACTCCCAATTCGGCTAAGTAGTCCCCGATTAAATGCTTTGTTTCTGTTGCTACGTGCTGCGAAAACGAACCCTGGTAGCCTGCTTTCTGTTCAGACCGAGCTCAGAGTAACGAACAGTGATAGAGCTAGGTTCTAACGCCTGTATACTGGATAACCAAAGGTTTCTGTCAACTACCACTGCATATTTAACACCACGAATGCAATAAACGAAATATAAAGAACTCAGGAAGGCATATACGCAACTGACACCATTTATCCACCTCCATACTCTAACCATTGTCTTGATTTAGGCTACAAGAGTTGTAAACTTATTGAAATATGCTTAGTGATTTAAGAATCGATATGGACAGGTTAAAATGAATAAGAAAGGAAATTGTTAAAATACAGTATGCCACGAGATGACGCAACATGTAAGTGATATGATGTGATTGATTTATCATTGAGTTTAAAAATAAGATTATGTAATATGTGACGTGGATTAGTGAAAATTAAGTTTGATCGGTAGTGATGGCAAGGAGAGAAGGAAATATCAATAATTTTGGGAGAACAGCTAGGATAGACGGCTTCTTTCGATTGCGTAACGTCGAAGAGAACAGACGTGTTTTAGACTGTGGAATGTCGAAGTGAACGGAATAAAATATTAAAAACAGTTAAAACTGATTTTCAGAAAGTACTATCAAAGAAATATCATTCTTATGTAAAGTGTTGTATAAAAATTAGCAGTTAAATTACAAGTTTGGATGTTTATAAATTAAAAAACATTATTCATTTCCGAGTTTATTTAAAAACTGATTCTTTCGCTCGCGACCACGCCTGAGAAAAGGGTTCTCATGTAACGACTGAAGCAGCGTAGGAGAGTTTTTATTTTACATCTGAGTGCTAGATCTGAACCAAGGACGCAGATCGAGAAGAAGTGGCAATTCGTGGCTTCATCGTCTTCATCCAGGAGGGCAGCAGATTTACCACGACCCCCGCAGCAACGTGGGACAACACCTCACACGTACGCAAAGGGAATTCCTGGTACAATACTGACCATTCTCGGTCTCAAATTATGTTGTAAACATATGAGAAGCAAGAACGATAGAGATAATATTTTAACGGAGTGCTATTACTTCGAAAATGGTACAGGATGATCCATGGGTTTGTATAGATACTATTCCCGATGAGAGCCTAAAAGCATGCCCTTAAAGTATATCTATCTTTCTCTTTAACGCCTCCTATAGGATTTTTATGCGTGAATATTCAAGCTTAACAGTTCTCAAAGTTCAAATTACGCCGAAACAACAAAATATATGCTGCAAGAACTCTTTGTAATTTGGTCCGTCTAGCCCAATGACCCTTCAGTAACCTCATGATATGATCAAGACATTAAGTTGAGGTTAGAACGTCCTAATCCATCCCAAATTAAAGCTGATACTGTCCAGCTGTTGCAAGTAAGTTTGAAAATAAACAACTACAAATGTTGCAACTGTGTGAACAGCGTAAAGCATGAACAAATAATCGGTTAAATATAACATTTTAGATTATGGACCTCCCAAGGATGGTAAAAGAAAATTTGGAAGAAATGCGCACCGCCCAAATTTCCTTCTATATTTAACATTTTTTTACTGATGTTTTTTTTTTCAAAAATGGCTGTTTTTTTTTTTTAAATTTACGTCCGCCCCAACGTTATGTTATATCGGACGGTGAATGAACTGGGTGAAATGGTGCTCAAATGAGTCCAGGGTCCATGGAGCTTAGAGTTACCCGACATTCGTCTTGAAGGATAAGGAAAAACCCCGGAAAAGCCTTATCCAGGTAACTCACCCTGACCGAGATTCGAACTCGGGACCTCTTGAACGTGAGGCAGACATGCTATTAAAAGAAATTGGCTGCAATGTTTTTTTTTTTTTTTTTTAAATACTTTGATGGCATATAAAATTCACATATTGAATTCTCTGGGAATAGTAAGATGCTCAAAATCTTATCACTGAAAAAGTGTTTTATCATTTCTTTGAATACTGAAATTGTACACTTTTTTCAGGTAGTAAATAGCTAATATTCTCTCTCTCTCTCTCTCTCTCTCTCTCTCTCTCTCTCTCTCTCTCTCTCTCTCTCTCTCTCTCTCTCTCTTCTCGTGGTCATTTGGGGAACATGGCGTTTTCAAGCCAATTCATATAGTACAGGTTTTGAAACATTTGCCTGTCGGCTTATCTACTGTACCCAATTGTTTTATGCCTACAACGGAAACTGTAATTGCAACTTAATGTCGATAAACAGCGGTACGTAGGAGAATATAGATGTTTTTAGAATAAGGTGTGGATGGGAATGCCATGTGAATGAAACATATAAAGTTTCTTTGTTTAATTAAAGCACTATAGCAAGTTTGGGCGAGCCGCGTGACAGTTAAGAGGGAGAGACTTCGAGGGGCACTTGACGTAACGAGCTATTCCTTTAAGGAGCAGTAGTATAATGCAATCCTTTATTTTGATAAGCCGGAGTTTCCTATTTATTGATATATGATTTATTAAGTAATATAATATATCTCATGTTGCCCCTGAGCTGAGCCTTCACCCCTTTGCTAACAGGACAGCACTTCAGTACAATTGCATACTTAACACGTGTTTGCCCCTTTTAATAGTCACTGCTTTGCTTATTTTTTCTATTTTCCGAATTTCTGTGTGTCTCTGTAAATTGCTGGCACTTGTTTCAACATTATATTACTATTATTTCACTGTATCTGTGTTCACTTATACTCACTTTTCAATATTTCGCACTTAGACATCACCCCCTTTATAGGTTCCTTTTCCCATTAAAAATTATTTAAATTCACTATAAATCACTTCTCAATGTTTCTTTCTCAAATCCTCTCCTAGACTCATCAGCACCTCACAATCCCATTCTAATCCCTCTTCCCTTTCTGCAATTTTACAGCTGTGTCACATTTGCTCATATCTTTTCCTCCACCTATTGTTTCATTTTTATAATTTGCTCATAACAGGCATTTTTTTTCCCTGCTGACATACCCATACGTCCCAATATCTACTTCCTAATTCTCACCTCTTTTCTAATCTCTTGAATTCCCAAACTTGTTTTACACTGCTATGCTATTTATTAATGTGCAATTATACATTAAATGGGAAAAGGACGTCACTCGATTTATTGATTATTGTACATACAATAAGGTTTTGATGACGAAATAAACATAAATGATAGAAAGAAATGGCCCTGTAGAAGTAAGCACGCCAGAATTCAAAAGAAACAAGGGAAACAGTCGATGGGATCGATCCTACGACTTCCCAGATGAATTACCATTCGCGTCCTTGCTCGGGGGAAAAATCACTATTGATAATGTGCCACGTAAGTGTAAAAGGGTGCGTGAGGTTGGACGCACAAAGCGACGTGCTCTACAGTCGCAAATTACCCCGAACCAAAGCAAGTCAAGTTACTTTGTAACTGGAGTGCTAATAACTGCACATTTCCGATAAGGTAGGCTGGCAACAGCTAAATGGCTATATCCATATCTTCAACTTCCCCCCTTTGGAGGGGGAGAGAAGTATTTCTGTACATCTGTGTGTTTGTAGAGGAGAGATGGTTAATTCTCCCACCCTGTCGCCACTTGCTGCAGCCTTTTGTTTTTAGGGCTGAGAACACATTAGGCTAATTCCTGGTGCACATGAGAACCTCTTCAATCCCGTTCACATATACTCTTAACGGCATTGTGACGACAGCCTGTTGCCTGCTCCAGCTGGCCGCCACTATACTTCCCTCCAATATAGTGTATGCAGTAAATTATAAAAATAATATCTGATATGCTACGTACACGTGACATTCTGACCCGTTCTTCAAGAAATTATTTTTAAGAAAGCTTCTACGTTATGCTAATCCAAATAAACCTTTGCAGAAATGATTTATTACTTGGTTCACCGAGTTACAAAGGAAAAACAGGAATACAGTAGGCTTTAATGCAAGGTTACCATGTATTTATCATTGTTAATAGAAACCTCTCAGATAACGCACTGGTTATTATTGTAAGAGTGAGAGGGGTACTACTGCACTTCTCGGATCTGTGCTAAACACCAATGAACGCATCACTTCAAACAATGGAATTCACAGGAATCACAAATGACAGATATAGGGTAAGGTAAGGTAATTTCGCAGTATTTTCACAGAACAGAAAGTTTTTATTATATTAATCTAAGATACACTTTTGGAAACATTTTGTTTCGGTAATCACATAAATGACAAATATTTTAATAAAGAATCACATTTTTGTAAACAATGTATTTTGAACAGTGATAAGCATAATGACAGTCTGTGCAGGTAGGCAAGTTCACAATAGGTAAGTTACTTTTGCAGTAGTGGTACGGTAATTTTGCAACAGTAGATCATTCTATTCCTAAAGTTCACAATCATCGTCTTCAGAACCGGAAGCTTCACAACATTTATCACACATGTAAACAGCTTCGTCCGTTTGCTGTGTTTGACAATTGTCATGATAAGGTGTCAAAACAAAATGAGCACTGTGTCCATGATACACCTGTCTTCTTCACATCAACCGAGTAGGCCTTGGAGCAAACGCCACAAATCCAATCATCATCTTTATTGTGTCCTGGATGTTGCCATTTGGTCGAACTCCCTGTAACATTCACTGTGGACTGAATGCCCTCAGCTAGATTGAAGCATTTGGCTAATGGGCCCTTTTTTGTCTGTTTCCTTGTGGGGTGCTTAGGGGCATTAAGAATTTGTAGCAGGTGTTCAACGTTTGGCACCGACTCATCCCGTTCAGCTGAAGGTGGAGTTTCATTTTTAGATGCATCAGATACAGCAGTTGGATTAAATGACCCTTGCTCAGTCAACTTACTGGATGCTAGTGCCTCTTTTGGAACAGCATCATAGTTCGAGGAGCAAGCACCAGCTTTTTTGAAAGCATTAATGATGTTCACAGGGGAAAACTTTGGAGGAAAGGCATGTTGAGTTCACAAAAGTTGAAAAGATTGGGTTTTTGGTGCGGATGTTCCAACATGTATGAGTTTTTTGACCGGTGGCTTTCCAAAGACCTATAGACACCTACATCAAGAGGTTGCAGCAAATGGCTTGTGTGTGCAGGTATCGTCATTATGTAAATCTGATTTGCCTTCGCCAAATTTATGACCTAAATTCCAATATGAGAGCTGTGTGAGTCCATTAATAAAACAAGCGGCCTTTCTGGTGTAACAGAAGCAATGAGGAATTTGAACCATTCGAGGAACAGTTCTGCAGTAATCCAGCCTTTTGGCTGGATTTGGCAATATTAGGTAAGGTAATTTGGCAATAGTCTAAAATTAATTGCTTTTGTGATTATGTATGCAGAATACTTACATCTCTTAAATGTGCAACTGTTGTTGTACAGGAACACGTAGAACTGATGTAAAGAGCAACTTAAACAGCTGAAGAGTTGAATGGTTCAAGATGTAGACGCAATTTCATAACAAAACGCTCTGGCTTCTTAAGGTTCTTGTACGCTTATGCGTCACAAAACAAATTCACACTATTGTTCACACAACACAGTACACCACACAGATCAATTCCGTGTTACTAAAATGCGCGTAACTTGCTTCAAATGGCTGGAAATTAAATTTAAACTTGGATAGGTATATCATGTCTTCCACTTCGACAGAAAACTCGTCACTAAATGAGAAAATTTTTGTTCTGTGCGTTCCAATGACAGCATAGGTCTGGAATGCTCCTCAGTTTCAAGCGAAGATGTTATTCTACCTGCTGAGGAAACTGTGAAACCTTATTGCAATAGGCAAGTGCGCGGCATGCTCTTAAAAATATGCTGCGAAATTACCTATACTGCAAAATTAGCTGACCTTACCCTATGTTTACTCCACGTGGAGTTATCTGAGAGCTATCTATTACCAAAGATAAATCCATGGTAACGGTTCGTGCAGCATGTCAATACCAGGTTTTCTTGATACTTGATACTCGATATCCTCCACGATACTCGAAGCCGTGATTCCCACTTCCAGTTTCAATAATACAAAATAGAATGTTGGGAGAACTGTCATATTTAATAGGACAAAACTTAAAACCATCAGTGATCTTATTTTTAAACTCTACGTTAGACATTTAAAAGCAAAGCAGTCCACTTTTAATAGATATTCAACATGAAACATTCAATGCCATGGCCGGGATATAAACCACGGATCTCCTGGTTTCCGTCCAGTCGCTCCTAACCTTTGAGCTACCATGGCCAACGTGCCGTCCCGACATTAAATTCTCCATTTGACTCATATGTTCCCCCTTAGCCTATGTACAGCTAATGTGGAGAAATTATTAATTTCCATCAATTAACTAAAATAATAAGAGTTAAATGATGAAGCCTGGGACTTAAGTACTTACGATAGTAAGTCACCACAAACGGAGTAGTGTGTGTGTTTGTGCGTGCGTGTGTGTAGTGTTTAACGCCCGCTTTTACTACATACGGTACCGCAGGCGATGACACTGATGATACATGAGATGAAGATGGAGCACCGGTAGAATGAGATGGCGGGGGAAACCGGAGGTCCCGGATAAAACCCGCCCCAGCGCCGTGTTGTGACCACAAATCTCACTTTGCAGTCTCCTGGGATCGAACCCGGGCCGCCTTGGTGAGAGCCAAGCGGTCTAACTACTGAGTCACGGCGTGGCCACAAACGGAGTATCTCGAATGCGAGATGATGATGATGATGATGATGATGATGATGATGATGATGATGATGATGATGATGATGATGATGATGATGATGATGATGATGATGATAATGATGATGTGTATAGGGGCGCTCAACAACGGCGGTCATCAGCGCCCTTTAAAAAACAAGTCATGGCAAAAGCCAGATATAAAAATTTCTAAAAAATATATAATTATATATAAACATATTAAAAACTGCACACATATATATTAAAAAAAAATCTTGAGGTTAAATTCTAAAATCCACAGCTGAAACAAACGCTAAAACTTTGCCCACCGCCGTTTCGTCATCCGCGAGGATCTCCGCCAAGCTGGCCGGCAGCTGAAGAGACCTGCTCGAATGCGAGAGCCCCTAGTGGTCTACCGGGGGAACATATGAGTCAAATGGAGAATTTAATGTCTGGAAGGCACGTTGACCATGGTAGCTCAAAGGTTAGGAGCGACTGGACGGAAACGAGGAGATCCGTGCTTCAAATCCCGGCCATAGCACTGAATTTTTCATGTTGATTATCTATCAAAATCCCTTAGCCTATGTACAGCTAATGTGGATAAAAGATTAATTCCCATCAATTAACTAAAATAATAAGAGTCCACTTTTATTAGTTTTTGGTCAAAAAATTCTAGCATTTTCACGCTTTGGGAGTCAAGTCTACTTCTTTTCCTGTCACATATGAGTCCTGCTGTGCTAATAGTCCTTCATGGAAAAGTTGCAGGTGCAATACATAAATATTTAGCGGCCATTTCTTTTTTCTTAATTTCGGAAATTTTGAATTTGTTTTCCAGTAACCCAGTGTAGCTACTAGATGTAGGAGATTACAAATCTTCATCGAGATGTGCAGTGATTTCTTCTTGGTGACTGTTAAGAAATTTCTCGCGCTTTCCAATATTCTACTTGCAGTGATATTTTGAGATTTTAAAATAAAAATAAAAATTGTTGAATCACCACCGAAATATCGAAAAGGTATCGAGAGAATTTTGTGATATTTCGATCTATGTCGATACAATGGAAATATCGTGAGTATTGAGACCTGCTCCCTATGTGACGGCCTCATATTCAAGACGTCTCAAGTTCAATTCTTGTGAGATACTGTGTAAAAAATTTTCCTTGGTTTTCCGTTATCCTGAAAGAAACCATGAGCTCTATGGATTAGTTCACACATTCCATTTAACGTACTATGTGACCCAGCTGGTTAAAGGACGTTAAACTTTAAAAGCCGGAGTGTGGTATGCCATTTCTTTGCATATATTACTTAAATTATATATTTTAACAAGTTTTAAATTTTTTGTGTAGTAAGAGTTGTCTATCTCTTCAGTTTATCAGTGCTAAAAGAAGGCTTCATGGCGCATTCACGTAAAGTTCAAAATGTGCATTTCATTTGGCATGTAGAATGGGAGGAAAATACACATAAAGTTTGGTATTGAACCGGTTTTTTCGTTTTAGGTTAAACGGTTTGTACACCTGTAGACACTTCCTTTACATCCCTTTTGCTGTAAAGTAACAATCTAATTTATTGGATGCACAACTTCGTCTACCGAATCTCCATTAAAACACCATTCTTCCATTTATTTCATGTTAATGGAATGACATAAGAGCTAAAGCGGCTGTCAATTGTTTTAATGGCTTTGGCATTCTATTGTCTTTCTGTGACATTCTCGAGAAACAACTGAACGGTGAAAGCACTTTATAAAAATGTGCCAAAAGTATTGTTAACTTTGAAACAACTACTATGACCCTCATTTGGGAGGTTCCTAGATTGACCACCTCCGCGGTGTGAAGGTACCGTACGTGCCTCATATTCAACTCCTTTCGAGTTAGAACTTTGATAGGATGGGTTACACGATTAAATCTTTCCGGAGTTTTCCTTATCCTTAAAGATAAATGTCGAGTCGCTACGAGCTCTATGGACCCCGGGCTCATTTGAGCATAGGTCACCAATTTCATTCATCCTCCGACATGACCTAAGCAGTTAAAAGTATTTAAACCTTAACAAACGCAGGCTCTGGTTCAAGTCTTTCTGTACTACTATATGGCTTTTACAGCCCCTTTTGGGCCCCAGCCTCCCTCAGTTTTTGTCTCCATTCATCCCTATCTTCTGCTTTTCGTCTCCACATTCGGACTCCCAAAATCTGTAAGGCATCTCTTCTTACTGTATCTTCCCAACGGGTTTTTGGTCTGCCTTTAGGTCTTGTATTGTAAAATTTTCCTTCTAACATTTTTTGGGGGATCCGTTTCTCTACCATTCTTTGAACATGTCCCGCCCATCTTAATCTTCTAATCTTAATTTCTTGTGATATGTCAGTATCTTTGTATATCTCATATAATTCTTTATTATACCTGTTTCGCCATACTCCATTAACTTTAGATGGTCCATATACCCTTCGAAGTATCTTCCTTTCGAATATTAATAGTTTCTCCTCCATGGCCTGAGTCAATGTCCAGGCCTCGCAGCCATATATTAACACTGGTTTAATCAATGTTTTATATAATCTTATTTTTGTTTTAAGGAATATTATTTTATTCCTAAATATTTTCTGTAATGAGGCATATGCTTTGTTTGCTGCTGTTATCCGAGCCTTTATTTCTTCGTTTTATCATTTTTATTATTTATAATTGCTCCTAGATACTTGAAGCTATTAACTGTTTCCAGATGATTTTCTCTAGTGCTGGTATTTTTGCTTTTGTTCTTACTACTTCTCTTTTGTATCACAGCTTTTGTTTTCTCTTTATTTATCATAAGTCCTACTTGCTTTGCATCTTCCTCCAGTTTTGTGTATATTTCTGAGACTGCCTTGTTGGTTCTCCCTACTATATTTATGTCATCTGCATATGCTAATAGCTGTACAGATCTATAATATATTGTGGATTTTACACCCACTGGTAGTTTCCTAATAATATATTCCAGTGTTAAGTTAAACAAGGTGGGTGCCAGCCCATTCCCTTGTTTTAATCCATTTTCTATATTAAAACAGTCTGTTATGTGGTTCACTATTTTAATTTGGGCTGCAGTATTATCCATTGTGGCTTTCACTAAGTTTATTAGCTTCTCTGGAATTTGAAACGCTTCATTAATATAATATATCCTTCCCCTTTCTAAGCTGTCATATGCTAAATGTCTATAAAAATTTGATGTATCTCTATGTTCAAGTCTTTCACAGAGGTAATTCTTTGTGGTTTTCCTCAATCACCAAGGTATTTCCGGACAGAATGTTCAATATGGTGACCCAAAATCTACCTTATATGCAAAACAGTAGTAACAGTGAAAATAAATGGCGATGGCAAAAGCTCTGCCAACTATACTGGACAGTATAGAAATTCCATCTACCCAGCAGGTGTAGAAGTAGAGATACCCACTGTTGTCTAGCACTAAGGTGCCAGCAGGCACGTGTAGAGGCTCCCATATGCTCGTCACAGAAGCAGAAGTGCAGTTGTCTAGCACTAAGACCTCTGTGGACATCAGATATAGCAGGATGCCCGCCACACACAGAGCCACGAGAAATCTCTTAACAGATAACTTCGTGATATGACTACGTAGTTAAAGCGATGTAAAATAGAGGAGAATGAGACAACGTAAGTTCAAATTCTCTCTATCTCTCTCCCTCTCCCTGCCCCCGAGCGTATGTTTGTGAACATCATAGCTCCAAAGCGAATCTTGTTAAATTCAGCATCTTCCAATCATTGAACACACAAGTTTTCACGAAAATTCCCCTCACCAAATCACCGCTTCTGTAGGAAAAATTTATGTTTATTTTCTAAATTTTGATTAATTCAGATGAAATACATATCGTCAGTGTTCTGGAAATAGCTTCGGAATACCTCTTCATTCACTTTTGCGTAAGTGGTAAATATTGAGATCTAGATAAATTCTTACGACGTAAACATGTAAATTTGTTTAAGCACTCAATTGATGTGAAATAAATATTTTTTTAGAGTTAACCTTTTCTGAGATACTCCTTGTTACCACCACGAATTTCCAAACACTAAAATATGAATTGCTTTTCCCTCGTGAATAGAGAGTAGAGAAAGTGGTATGAGTACAACAAGAGATTTCTTTCGTGCAGAAAACTATTCGCTTGACTTCATATGAAAGTTGATACACAGAACAATTGCCGTAGTTGTTTCATAAGTGTAGCTAAGGGATGGGCGCTTGAGATGAGCGAAGTTGCTTGTCTCTCGGAGGACGAAATGTCTGTCTCGTTGGAGCGGAAGCTACTTTGGCTCATCCTTTAATTCGAAACATAATCCGATCAATCAATAGAGAGACTAATGGCGGACGGAGAAGAAAAAGCCAAGTAGAAGAAGAAAGGGAAGAGGTAGAATTCTTGATTAGATCAGCCAGTCTCAATCCTTTCTTCCAGAGGCTCAGAAACTCTCCATTTTCTGTTTGGAGAATATCTCTCAGGCCACGCTCTTCTTTAACTTGCTGCAATACACCACACGCGGTCATGTCCTGGGGCTCACCGCGACTTTCTTTTGTTTTTCTACAATATACTCTATCTACTTCATGTGAATAGAGCTATACATTATCTTATTGTTGCAAAGAAAATATGAGAATACAGTAGACTATGTGATAGTAAAGCATTTTAAACCTGTTCGCTATATGATGCACTTAAAATATCATTATCTTTGCATAGCCAAGAAAAAAAGAAAATAAAGAAAGGAAGAAACGAGCATCTAAGTTTTATTTGAGAAAAGTATAATTATTCAATATTGAAACAAAGCCCGCCTCGGTAGCGTATGTGGCAGCGTGTCTACCTCACGTTCAAGAGGTCCCAAGTTCGAATGTCGGTCAGGGTGAGTTACCTGGATAAGGGTTTTTCCGGGGTTTTTCCTTAACCTGAAAGACGAATGTCAGGTAACTCTAGGTTCTATGTCCACCACGGTAGCGTGGATAGTAGCTTGTCTACCTCACGTTCAAGAGGTACCGAGTTCGAATGTCGGTCAGGGTGAGACCTGGATAAGGGTTTTTCCGGGGTTTTCCCTTATCGTAAAAGACGAATGTCAAGTAACTCTAGGTTCTATGCCCACCTCTGTAGCGTGGATAGTAGCGTGTCTACCTCACGTTCAAGAGGTACCGAGTTCGAATGTCGGCCAGGGTGAGTTACCTGGATAAGGCTTTCTTACGTGTTTTCCCTTAACCTGAAAGACGAATGTCAGGTAACTCTAGGTTCTATGCCCGCCTCGGTAGCGTGGATGGTAGCGTCTCTACCTCACGTTCAAGAGGTCCCGAGTTCGAATGTTGGTCAGGGTGAGTTACCTGGTTAAGGGTTTTTCCGGGGTTTTCCCTTATCGTAAAAGACGAATGTCAGGTAACTCTAGGTTCTATGCCCACCTCGGTAGCGTGGATAGTAGCTTGTCTACCTCACGTTCAAGAGGTCCCGAGTTCGAATGTCGGTCAGGGTGAGTTACCTGGTTAAGGGTTTTTCCGGGGTTTTCCCTTATCGTAAAAGACGAATGTCAGGTAACTCTAGGTTCTATGCCCACCTCGGTAGCGTGGATAGTAGCTTGTCTACCTCACGTTCAAGAGGTCCCGAGTTCGAATGTCGGTCAGGGTGAGTTACCTGGTTAAGGGTTTTTCCGGGGTTTTCCCTTATCGTAAAAGACGAATGTCAGGTAACTCTAGGTTCTATGCCCACCTCGGTAGCGTGGATAGTAGCTTGTCTACCTCACGTTCAAGAGGTCCCGAATTCGAATGTCGGTCAGGGTGAGTTACCTGGATAAGGTTTTTTCCGGGGTTTTCCCTTATCGTAAGAGACGAATGTCAGGTAACCCTAGGTTCTATGCCTGCCTCGGTAGCCTGGATAGTAGCGTGTCTATCTTACGTTCAAGAGGTACCGAGTTCGAATGTCGGTCAGGGTGAGACCTGGATAAGGGTTTTTCCGGGGTTTTCCCTTATCGTAAAAGACGAATGTCAGGTAACTCTAGGTTCTATGTCCACCTCGGTAGCGTGGATAGTAGCGTGTCTACCTCACGTTCAAGAGGTCCCGAGTTCGAATGTCGGTTAGGGTGAGTTACCTGGATAAGGGTTTTTTCGCGGGTTTCCCTTATCGTAAAAGACGAATGTCAGGTAACTCTAGGTTCTATGCCCGCCTCGGTAGCGTAGATGGTAGCGTGTCTAGTCAGGGTGCGTTACCTCGATAAGGTTTTTCCGGGGTTTTCCCTTATCTTTAAAGACGAATGTCGAGTAACTCTAAGCTCCATGGACCCCGGACTCATTTGAGCATCATTTTAATAATTTCATTCATCGGCCCATAGTACTTAACGTTGGAGGACGTGAATTACAAACCTGGGGTTATTTGGGCATCATTTCACTGTATTGATTCATCGTCCAAGATGACTTAATATTGGAGGACGTAAATTAAACAAAAGAACCTTCGGAGAAGTAACAAAGAATAGCTATATCCGGAATATTAACAATACATAAAGCGAATATGATTTTGTGTATCCCTTACTTTAGCATCTATGTAAAGATCATTTAGAATGTAAAGGACTCTGAGGAGAATCACAGAAAATGCAGAGTTTGTTTCATTTTTCAAGAAAACTTACAACATTTTCACAAAAATAATTCGAACTATTTTTCATAAAATCAATATTTCCAAAGATGTTTGCAAGTAAATGGTAGTTCTAGATAGGAAGTGTACTTTAAAATATTTCTGTAATATTGTTACATGAGGGTTTGCGGGTTGATAGGAATTACGAGAGGTACAAACCCGGTGCCGAGACCATATGTTACATTACAAAACTACAATTTTTGTAAGGGTTTAAAAGGTAAGGCGTCTTACCCTTTAACCTCATGTAACTGGGAGCGTAGCTATGGATAAAGTAGTGCAGAAGAAACATCTAATTCAGAATCAACTTAGTAACTGTATTCCAAAAATGCATTGCGCTTCTACAAGGCACTCCCTAGAAGTTGATGAGATGAGGGACGCTTTAGTAACAATTAAATACATAATAACATAGTGAAACTATACCTTTTGGGGATGCGTTGTTTGTATGGCTGAACCTTGTGCAACTGGCAAGAGATGTATGGACCGGTGCACCCTGCTGGCGATTTTACTCATAGTAGCACTTTTAAAAATAAAGTCTTGTTAATGTTTATAGAGCCATTTAACATAGAGACCATCACAAGTCCCCTCTAGAATCTCTCTGTTAAGTCCCGCGGGTGCTAACGAGCTTAAATAGGAGTTTCACCCAAAAGCCAACTCAGCAATTCCCACACTAACTGTTAATTTCCTCCCAACTATTGCACCATATTGTGCAATCATTGTTTACATCATTGGGAACATGTTTAGACCTGTTACTGGCCACCTAAGCATTATTTCCCTTGATCAGCAGGCTGTGTGATTCATTGTTTATAACACTGAGAACATGTTGAGGCCTGTTACAGGTCACCTGTATATTATTTCCCTTGACCAGCAGGATGTGTGATTCACCAGTCCAAAGAACATGTTTTGCCAGTCAGCAGAATTTTAGCTTAATCATCAACAAAGAACTTTGTCCAAACTCAAGGCACAGGAATTAAATGTTACGTAAGAATGATTATAGTAATTTCCAGATCTTGCTCAGCCTATACACGCAACAATATCCTTGGAAAATCTTGTTCATAGACACAAGCACAGATAACGTATTCAAAATATATTTTTTCTCTATTCAGGTTGTCTATTTCTTCGAAATCTGCAAATCAATATTTGGAATACTTTTCCTAATTTCTATACCTAGTATAGAAAGTGGAAATCCTCTACAGTTTCTAAGGGAAAAACAAAAGTTTTATAATTTAGCTGATTAATAAACAAGCCTAAGTATTCTTTCAGTAACAGTTCTTGCTTCCTAGCTGTACCTTCTCATTTAGTAGGTGAATAGGGGAAATATTGTTGAGATATTGGGATAGCATTGGAAATATGTTTCGATGTGGCCTGATAAAAAAAATGGGAAAACGGCAGTATATGCTTGTCTGTGAATAAAAATGAAAAATCCGTTGTATCTCGCATGAAATTGATTAAAGTTGAACGTGTTTCAAGGATTCCACACGAAAATTTTCAAGAAAATCTAGCCACCCTGAACAATGAATTACTTAAACGTCTTTCTTTAACATCTTGAATTTTTTAAAAATAACTGTCAATGAAAATAAATTTAAAATTAGTCCATTTTAGTTACAAATAAAACGTGTACTTTAAATGTTCTACTTTTGCACAAGTGGTAGATCATAGAAGACGACAAGATCTTACTGTCCAAATATACAGTTCCCTTTTGCTGGTTTTTATTTTAATACATATATTTCTTTGAAGTCATGAAAAGAGTATGTAATTTCAATGCCTTCACAAAGCGACCAAGTCTTAAAATGTTTAACCGTAACTTAAAGCCTTCTGTGTTCGCATATTCCCCTTGCATATAAGAGAAAATTTGCCCTAAGATAATTTTTGTAAGTTCATCTCAATTAACATGAAGTATAAGAATAGTTTGTACAAGAGTAGACAAAATTACTGAGTGCAACATATTAGATTTGTCTTCATATTTTGCCTGTCTCTGCTCGTAACGTCCTCTCTGGAGCTAAGTAGCTGAGATTAATACATTTCGCAGTGCAACATAACCTGCAAAGCTGCGCTGATGTTTTCGCGAACCATGCTTCCTGTATAGAGTTTACTTTGTTATTTATTACCTTGTATAGGACATTGTCTCATAACAGTTCCATAAAATCCTGGAATTGCCTTCTCTTGTGATTTCCTTGGAGAGTAATGCTAAACCGATTTTTACCATAGCAAGTAATTCCTGAGAGTCACCCTCTTCCACATTTGTCACCCTGCACCCTTCTCACTGCATGCAGTAGGTATCTGTTTTCCCAAGATTCCCCAACTTCCGAGATCCAGTCTGCCCCATCTTATTTGATATGCACATGATCGATGCCCGCTTTCCTTATTTATCATGCGACTGCAACCTTACCGGGGAACTTGCCTGGGCAGGTAGCAATCCAGGGTTGCCCAGCAACTGCTGTCTTATTCAATGTATACAATTAAGGTTACTGTGAGGTCGATGGGCTTAAAAAAATCGATTTTTTGTTTTTAGTGTTAAAAAGCTATATAATTCTTCAGCTTTTAAATGATATATATAACATAGGGCATCAGTTGGTATTAAAGCCCTTTAATCCATCAAATTAAAGATGGCGGCTCAATGACACGCCCCCTTTCTGATCTTCTGCATACACATTTCACTCAGCATGCTTCCAAAGCTGGAAATTTCTGAACTAACCTACTTAGAAACATAAACACTCTCTTCCAGAAGAGGTTCTTTTGGCAATTAAACCAGTATTTAGGGAACTTTCTCAAGATGAATTACTGAGAAAGTCGAACCCAATACCCAAATGAAATTTTTCATCCTATATTATGGAAAAGAATTCCAAAAACTGTGCATGTTGGGCCAAAAACTTAAAAAAATTGTGTATATGATAGTGTTGCTTGTTATAATGATGGGTGCAGTGGTAGGCATAAAGTAATGACAAAAATGGATATAAAAAATGGTGAAAATATTGAGGGCAGCATGTCTTAAAAAAAGATGTGCGTTGACTCTCAGAGACAAAAACAACAGCTCAGTTGCTTGAAAGTAGAGCTAGAAGGAAGAAAAGGAAAAGAAAAGACGAGGAAAACCTAACTGAGCAGGAATATGGAGCAGATTTGTTCTGAGAGTATGTATAATTTGAAAAGAATTGTGCTTAATCTTTGATCATGATTTCCCAAAATCTAGATTTTTTCATAATTTAGGTCATGTTTCTCAAAAATTATAAAAGATATTGATACAAAATTTTTAGTGCTTATTTGTTAATGATCCTTAAACACATTAAACTAACTTTTATATTCATATGGTTTATAAAATGGAGGGAAAACGTAATTCAGTCATTAAAAATATTGTATTTTTTTGTTAACACATCTAAATAATTTTTCTTGTGCATAGTATAAACTATGTATGCTTTTTATTTAGTTTAGATTATAAAACTGTGCCTTATATTATTTAGGAAAAAGATTGGTGCCTATAGCTTTAAATTCCTACAAGGAACCTAGACCTGAAGTATAGGGTGTAATACTTTTTTCAGGATACACAGAGTGCCTTATGCCCCTTTTGCAAGGAACTGTATAAACTAAATGGAAATATTATGGAGTCATTAAATGCACACATCCTTATACTATACTCATACCAAATTTCAATTTCTAGCAATGTTTATTTTTTTATATATTTATATTTCAATATCGTTATAAACTAGCCCTGTCTGTGTAAAAATAGCCTCCCAGTGCCTTGTCAGAAACTTTTGTGGCCGTCTCTAATGCTCTCTCACCTTTGGGGATACCTAGTTCCACCCACCGATGACTGGAAACTATTTCTGAAGGATAGTCCGTTATCTCCGACATTAGAGTGATGATGAAAATGGTGGTGGAATGAGAATTGTGCCACGTGTACACTTCACATAAGCCAATAATTGGTGAAGCCGTGGGTAGAGCGAAGTTTAAATCACCATCACTATTATTTAAGTTAAATGATGGAAATTAATCATTTCTTCACACAAGTGGTATATAGGCTAAGATAGACCATTGAGCTATCATGGCCAACATGCCATCCTGACATTAAATTCTCCAATTGACTAATATTTTCCCGGTAAATCGCTAGGGGCTCTCGTATTCGAGATACTCCGTTTCTGGCGACTTACCATCGTAAGTACTTGAACCCCAGACTTCATCACTAAACTCTTATTATTTAAGTTAATTGATGGAAATTGATCATTCCTCCACACTAGTCGTATATAACCTAAGGTTCTTTTGGATAGATAGGTTCGACTAGACGGAAACCAGGAGATCCGTGGTCCAAATTGAATTTTTCATGTCGACTCTGTCTATCCAAATCACCATCCCTAGTTGGTGGGAATGGAACCACCGACCTTCAGCACCTGCAAACGAAACCACATAGCTATTAGCACCCTTCTGAGGGTTTGTTGCACCCTAATACATCTAATGAGAACATACGTATGTTTCTGTTGCTCGAAATTCCACTGATATACTAAGTATGAAATTAACGACAGCAGTGGCTTTTAAAAATCTAGATAGTCAACTGTTTTTACGAGGTGCATCCAAGTTATAAAACTTCCTATCTTTTTTTCTCACAAAGTAATTAGAAGAAAAATGTAAAAGTACTGTCAGTTTTCAACATAACCTTCCTCTAGCCGTACAGATTTTTCACAACGTCGACGTCATGATACCATGGCCGCTGTGAACGCTACTTTAGGAGTGTGTTTTGACTACTGGAAAATCGCTGAGGCAATAGTGGCACGAGTAGTAAATCTGCGACCACAGAGAGTGTCTTTCATCGTGGGAAACAGCCAAAAGTCGCTAGGAGCCAGGTCAGGTGAGTAGGGAGCATGAGCAATCACTTCAAAGTTGTTGTCACGAAGAAACTCCTACGTCGCGTTCACCCGATGCGCTGGTGCGTTGTCTTGATGAAAGAGTACACGTCCAATCACTTCTGCCCGTTTTTCGCGCAATGCTGGGAGGAGTTTATTCTTTAAAACATTTTGGTAGGATGCAGCTGTCACTGCAGTGTCCTTTGGAATGCAATGAGTAAGGATTACACCACTGCTGTCCCAGAAGATGGCCACCATCATTTTATCAGCACTGGCCCTCAACCAAAATTTTTTTGTTTGTGGCGGTGAGTCTGTGTTCTTCCATTGAGCTGACTGGCGCTTCGTTTCAGGGTTCAAAAAGGGCATCCACGTCTCATCCATTGTCACAATCGATTGGAAGAAAGTTCCATTCATACCTCATCACGCATCAATATCGCCTGACAATTTTCCACGCGCGCAGCCGTCAGCATTCGTGACACCCACCTGGAAGACACTTTTCGAATTTTCAGATCTTCATGCAGGATTCTGTACACAGATCCCACGAAAATGAAAATTTTGGAGGCAATATCTGCAACTATCATGGTTTATTGGCACACGCTGTTCTGCATTCATTGAACTGTCTCATCCATGAACGCGCATTTGACACATCCATCGTACCATCACCACATGCCTCACTCAACTGGCGATGAATTTCAATGGGTGTCACACCACGTAAATGGAGAAAACGAATGATTACGCGCTGTACTTGTAATGAAAATGTCACCATTTCAAGTATAAAAACAGTCCTAGCTCTCATCGCTGCCACTAGTGTTCTGTGCACTGTACAGTGCTGCCATTTCTGTCACGCATTCACAAAGACTCCACGTTTATTTAAATAAAAACAGAAGTTCCTATCTGATTCCAGTCCTGAAAAAAGTAGGAGGTGTTGTAACTTGAACGCACTTTACTTTGAGTTAGCGTGAAAAATCTCAAATTATTTGTTCAAGACTTTAAAAATTTATTTATGAAAATATATTTAAGATACATGTAAAAAACTTCATATTTTAAAAATTTATTAAAATGCCTCAGAAGTCTGCTTTATGGTAAAGGAACTTTATGTAATTCTGTATACGTAACTGGTAAACCTAAGAAATATATGAAAGCTTATTCCACAAGGGTCGCACCGTGGCTCAGAAGTTAGACCGCTTGGCTCTCACCAAGGCGGCCCGGGTTCGATCCCAGACGACCGCAAAGTGAGATTTGTGTTGGACAACACGGCACTGGGGCGAGTTTTCTCCGGGACCTCCGGTTTCCCCCGCCATTTCATTCCACCGGTGCTCCATCTTCATCTCCTGTATCATCAGTGCCATCGCCTGCGGTGGCGTATGTAGTAAAAGCGGGCGTTAAACACTACACATTTCACATTTATTCCACAAGCATTTATTGTACTTAATTTTTATTTACAATTCTTTTTTCTATAATCAGCCACTTCCAAGGTATTATTTACTCTGTCCTGCGAAATAAATTTTTTGTTCGCCGATTTGCGATCTGAAAGGTGATATTAAGTAGCTTTGATGTGGTAAATTGAAAGATGCTGTGCATTTTTCTCTATCACGTTAGGTGTTCATAAAAATCACAAAAGAATTTTTGAAAGTAGCTACTGTTTTGATGTAAAAACACGTGCATTACGTTTAAAATAAACACAGAATACCAAATTTGCGATCTGAGAGGTTATATTAACTAACTTGGATATGCTAAATTGAATGGATCTTCCATTTTTGTCTATCGCGTAACGTTTACTCGTAAATCACAAAATAAGTTTTGAAAATACTGCAACTGTATATAGTATCCAATGTAAAAACGTATCGAATTTCGTAGAAATGGTATCTGTTACGCAAAAATTTTCACAATTTTCAAAATCAACGCGTTTACTTCCATATAAGTAACCTATTTTCATTAAAAGAGTCGCTATTGATTGCAAATATTTAATACGCTTGTCATTTTTTATCAATATTCTTTTTTTTTTTCCTCACAATGTCATGGTTACTGTATGGAATTTCAATGCCAAATATAGTAAAGGTATTTAAATGTTTTTCTGATGGTTTGGTTCTCTGTATCCAAGAAAATGTGTTATGGAGTCGTTTCTATATTTGGTAAAGCTGTGTAAATTTGCATATAAGGGATTAAAAATATCAGTATAAGCAGTTTTCTAAATTTGTATATTCTAAACTTTTTTGTCAAAATGCAGCAGATTTGCTTTTTCTTTTTTCCTTGTAATTTACGTCCTTATACTTTTTTTAAGTCATATCGGACGATGAATGGAATGGGTGAAATGCTCAAATGGACCCAGGGTCCATGGAGCTTAGAATTACCCGACATTCGTCTTTTAAGGTAAGGGAAAACCCCGGAAAAAGCAGAGGCGTAATATTCTGTACTTCTGCTATGCAATTGAGTAAGTTTTGGACAGTTCAGATATAACACAAACCATGACTATTTAATTAAAATTTATAATACATATTACATGTTCTGTTTAAATAATTTACATATAGCGTTTTAATAAAAATTATTACGGTCATTTTGAAGGAAATATAAAAGAAAACATTTTGCATGTAAAGGTTAGATTTTCTTCAAAATGTTGGTTTCGTGTCCTAGAAAGTAGTAGAGAAGGCAGAAGGTGTGACTGTTACACATTTTATATCTGTATCTGCAACGGTGGTCCGAGGCAGATGTTCCAGTGGCTCGTCTTTGCATCTTTTACTTGACAGGATGCAGCCAACTGCTAGTGTGTTTACGTCAAATGACGTTAACTGACGCGTTTCCCCGGGAAGTAGCTACATAATTCATACACTTTGGACATCCCTGCGGTGACGTATGCGCCTAGTGGGTTGCATATTTAGGGGAGAAGCAAGGATGGATGGTATTGCAGAACGAATAAGAGAAGAGAAGAAGTGAATATGGAATGGAGTCGAGACATTTGGGTATGATATAGTTGGCCATGATGCTGGAATATGCCATGAATCTTTTAGTGTTGCTCACGCGCATGTTACAAGCGAGCGGGGCAATAGATTATACAGGATGACTTCAATCAAACATGAAGTGATTCAAACATTCGGATCGATGGAGAAGTCTGCGTCACTTCCTCTTGGCGGTGAACATTCTTTCTCAAGAAATGGAGCAACACAGGCATTTGTTTCGATAAAAACTAAGCAACTTTCATTTGCATTTTTACTTGTTTGCGATATCCATAGTAGCAAAACAAGATATTGCATTGCACTCACAAAACTAGATGCGGCGTTTTCAGCAGAAATACACATTTTGAGGTGCCATTTTAGAGAGCTGATAGTAAAAGTGAGCCTTTCAGTAACCTATTACTGTGTTAAATTTAAAAAATTCTTCCGCTCAATGCTCAGAACCCTTTAACACACCGTTAATTCCAACTTCGGTTTCTTGGAAAATATAAAAATCGTCTCATATCCGTGAATCTGAGTTAAATAATACATGTATAAAATGGAAGTAATAGGAATATGAATTTGAAAATTTTTAGTGTAATTTTCGCTCTCTCAAATCGGACGATAAATGAAATGGGTGAAAAGATGCTTTCTTGAACCCAGCATCCGTAGAGCTTAGAATTACCAGACGTTCATCTTTCAGGATAAAGGAAAACCATGGAAAAGACTTACCTAGATAACTCACCCAAATCGAACCCCAGGCCTCTTGAACAAGAGGCAGGTACGCTATTATCTACGCTTCCGAGATATGCACATGTGGACTATACTGAACCTGTTGATATTTTACAAGCAGCAGAGAGTTTTATATTACAATTGTTACCCAAAATATCAAGAAACCAATACTACATTGCACACAAGTTCCTGGACTAGTGCAAGGTAAAGTACATGCACAATTATTATACTGAATATGTCTTGTCAGCGTTCTTTCAAGAAAAACATAAAATATCTTCATCTGGAATGTTGTGAACAAAGTATTTAATGATAGAAAAATTAATACATATTAATTAATCAAATACTTCTTACGTTATTATCCCCACTGCCTCCCTAATGTAGAATGTTGTGATTTTCTGAAAGTTATGTTGTCAACACTGATACAACGCAAGGCAGAAGAACATCAGAAAGGTAAAACAATGTCATATATTTATATACAATGTACAATAATTCTATAAAATATTCAGGACTTTCTAAAAATAGTGTATGATACAGGAGTTAAAAGAATTTTGTTCGCGAGTCTCGGCCTGTCTTCTCGTTTCAGAATCACACCAACACACAAAGTAAAACGTCCTTTTAAACCCTTGAATCATAACTATTTTAGAAAACCGTAACGGATATACAACATCGTATTGTACAAAACTATAGATAATTCTGAGACATACACTTTATGTCGAATACATCTCTTGCACAAGTAAACAGATTGTAAGATATTCAATGATATTTGTTTGAGAAATCAGTAGTCGTTATTAATTTTTTTAACTCCTGGCTATTCAAAGAGAACGTAATTTCAAAGTAATCGCATACCGACTAGATTTAATAGATATAATCGCTTAAAGCTCACTATATTCGCATATTCCCTTACACATACCACATACCGTGGTTCAAATCCTGGCTATGGCATTGAATTTTTCAGTCTGGCTCTACCCTTTCTAGTGCGTCCTACACACGGCTAGAGTGAAAGAACAATTAACTTCCTCCTACCAGAATATTAGTAATAAAGATCATTTCTACAAATTTTTGTGTCGATTAACATAAAGAAGAATGGCTCAGATGGTTTCCTCTCTGACCCGCATTCGGCAGGTCCAGGTTCGATTCACGAGCCGATCTAACCTGACCAATGGATTTTTTTGGCGGATTTCGCGGATAACCAGGTGAATGCTGGATATGTTAATTACATCCTGTCCGTCCATTTCATCTCCATTATCATATCATCTCTCATCTGGTGCTCTAGTAGAAGTGTCGGCAGGAGTTTCGGCGCTGCATGCCAAGATGATATGGTCCTAGTAAAAGCTTTCTTCTTAGGTATGACGATCTTCGGTCTTCGGGCTGGCCTAGTGGACCGTTTCAGGACCACGGTGTGTGAATGACGGTTGTAGGGCCTGTAAGGGAGTTTCCAACTGGTCAATTTTATACCACGATCTTACCAAAAACATCTTGGGAGGTTTCCTAAAGTTACACACATTCACACAAACACACACAAATTGTGTGTGTAGCACGATACCTCATGAAATACAAGAGCTTTTATACCATACTGTTATATTCTGGAATGTACACCTACGTGCATATAAGTCTCCCTATTTCTCTTTATGTACCTAATCCTTAACTCCAGCTGACGATTATAAGTTCTCTATACACCTGACCGGAAACGCGGTACAAGGACAGCAAAATAAACCAATCAACGAGGTATCCAACGTATCCTGGATAGCCTGTGATTTCGGGGTTAACGGAAGAAATGATCTCTGCGAGGGTTTCTAGATGATGGTAGTTTTATACCGGGACTCCCAACCACGTCGGTGTATTGGAATTGATCAGTAGATCGGTACTTGCGAACGATTATGGAGATTCACAATGCACTGTGCAACTGCCCACCCCTAGCCTTGCAGATAGTGAGGCATAATTTGGTCAATACTATCTCCTGGTCGGCAGTGCTCACGGAGAACAGTGGCTCGCGATGCACGGGTTGGGTGTCCACCACTGGGACAATCCTTTTGCAGGCAGTGCAATATTGCTTGCGCGATATTGTCCCTTGGGACGAGGTGGCTAACTTTGCGCGCGCGCGCTCGCTCTCACCTTGTCCCTTCGAGTTACCAAGTTGATCGCTGTAAACGTCAGATAAGTTTGGGAACACCCCCACCCCCTAAATATGTCTGTATCAAGTTTTACCCTGTCACATACACACTGACCGCAGTGCCTCTAGCGGGGACAACGACAGCCAATTAGTGAGCCAGCACCCTGGGGCTCAAGAAAAACTCCTTCACCACAACCCCATTTCAACTTGCTGCTAGTGTGATCAAGTTATATACTTACCCTTCAGCCCAATTGTTCGTTTTGGGCTTTCTTTGTGAACAATGGTCAAATGACGCTTCATTTGCAGGCTTTGTCCATCACTTTACCCCTTCCGTTCCTCCCAGCGGGAACCCTATACCTCGGGGCAAAAACAGGGAAGCAGGTGTCTTTGACACATCACGACTGCCTTTGTTGAGTTATGATCTTATGCGTAGAAAACATATTTGGAAAATGTTGTCTCTTAAGTGTAATAGTTTTCTTGTTAAAATGTATCTATCTAAAATTAAAATTAACCAACCTGAAGGCGCCAATCCCATCGCACACTGGGGTTAATAAGTGTCCAGTTTCCTGCTGTTTTCACCCAACATGCTAAACAAAATTAATGAACTGTGCTGCAGAATGGCACTTAACCAAGATCTGGATAAACAAAATTCTAAGCAGATTTTGGCATCCGTATGCGTTGGGACTGGTGCCGTCCTATTTATTCGGCTTTCGGTATTGTATTATAAAAGTGGTACATAAAACGTAATTTATTTAAATCTTTTATCTCCGATTTATACATAAAATACTTGCATTAGGGTCGTACTGTATAAATTTGTGAATACCAGGGAGTTTCATGCCTCAGAGATCGATGGTAGGAAAACTACAGTAGAGATGAAAAGAAATAGTTCTTTCACACAAGTCCTGAAAGTAGAATTCAGCCGTTGCTGAATAGTTTAGTCATTGAATGCAACATTTTGGAGTCTGGCATATTTTATATTTTAGTACTCCACGCCCCTGTTTTCCTCTTTAAACGTTTGGCACTTGTTGGAACAAGTAGGTACGATATAAATGCTCTTAAATTATTATTATTGAAAATTCCCCTCTCTCTCTTGTCCGCCGCGAGGTTCGCTGTTTATTTAATTTATCTTTGTACATTCATAACGATCTGACCCCTCAAACAAATGAGCATAAAATTACTTGGCTTGCTCATCAACTACAGGCAAGTTTTAATTTTCGCAGGAAAAACTGGAAAGGCCGCCGACTTAAGAGCAAAAGTAATACCCTCAAAAGACTTGAGCACATTTCTCTTCCTCTTGCAAGTCGTGTCACAATTAATAGTCTTTCCTTCCTTTCCACCCCGTCTTGTATATTTACCCTCCGTCAAGTCGACTCGAGGAGAGCAGTGGCGGCTCTTGCAGACGTACTTCACAAGTCCAAGTAAAATGTTGGGTGAGATTACTTCGCCATTTCCATAATCATTAACCTTAATGACAAATATTTTTAACATTTTTATATTGTGAATAATCTTTTACTATTGCACGAAATTAAGTTTGCTTTTCCGGAGATTTCCCTTATCCTGAAAGAGTATTATCAAGTAACTGTAAGCCCTATGGACCTGGACTAACTAAAGCCTCATTTCACTCCTTTTATTCATCGTTCGATATGACTTAACGGTGGGGGACGTAAATTTAAAAAACAAATTTACACATTTTTCGATAATTCAGATTTTCTCACAACTGATTCTAACTGTCTTGCATAAAATACCATCATGAAAAATTTTATGTCAAAACAGGTGGATATCATGAATGTTTTGGGATGTCCAGAGAAGACCTACTTTTTCTGGATAAGATTTGCATATTTAGTAAAACGTAAGAGTTAGACAAAACCTTGCTACTTATAGCAAAATGCAGTTCTGATTAAAATACATAATTTATATCAAATACGTTTTGCGAGTGAACTTTTATGAGATATTCCTTGTTATTAGCCTTAAATTCTCTAACACTTATATTTTTCTCAAATGGAAAAAAGGTTTTTCGTTTTTAAATTCTTTGACCTTACAAAGGGAATGGAATCTCAAAGCCATCGTGTGGTAACCAGCACGTAAAGTATTTCATTATCGCTTACTGAACCTACATAAGACAATTGCTATAAATGTCTATGTCAATTGGCATATATTAAAACATTAAATAAAATAAAATAAATGTAGTACAAGCGTCTTACAATGTTAAATGTGATATTTATGCTTTATTTTGTATAAAACTAGGAATGCCTATTATATTAAAAATTTGGTATACAAATAGGTGATAATCTCTGCATTTTGTCTCATTTCTTAGTAAAATAAGTCAGTATAATCAAAATAAGTAAGTTTTCATAAGTTTATTAGGTTTTGCACCTGAAGTCTGCAATTATAATTTAAGAAACAAGCTTAGACAAAACATATTGTCGTAAACCCATTGTTGCGACGATGCGTGGCCAGTGCGCACAAAGAGACAGATAGTCCACCGCGGAGAAGAAAGCTTTCCGAAACAGATTAAGATAGATAAATGGGAAGTTCGTCTTTCTAGGACCGTCTTAATTGATAGACAACATTCTCCAAACGTCTGGAACCATGAATGGACGTATAAAAGAAAGCCACGGTTAGTTGAGTAGTCAGTCGTAATGAGAAATTCGGATTGGAACTTGAGAATCGTGCACGTACAGCTGTATTTTGAAAGTGAACTCTTTTGTTTGTGGGCGACGTCCTTGAAGGTTATATTTGTGTATGTTACGTAATTCTCCTACTGTAAGTGTCGACTAAAGTGTGTTTCTACGTACATAAAGAGCACTTTGGAATTTCTGCAAATTGGACTTTTAATTCTACAAACCCTCAAAGTCACAATATAATTTTAATCAACTACCTGCAATATCAACAAATAATGCTTTTGGATTATATTCCTTTTATGGTATTTTTAAAATATCCTTATAGTAATCCTTCTCTAAAATCCACAGAAGATTTTTAGAGGAAAATACTATACCCAATCTCTACACTCCTTGATTTTATTCATATCCTTGTATTAAATTAATTTGCCATTCTCAGTTACATTTTATGTCAATCATAATAATCTCAAATTAGGGAACTAGAATTTGACTTCTTTGTTGCACGATGTGGAAAATATGCCATCTTTAACACTATCATTACAAGATCTGCTCTGTTTCATATTTCTCTTTGTAATTTAGCTGTTCAACTGTTTCCAATTACTGCTATATTCCTCTTTTAGTCTATTAGCGGACTAAAACGTGATAAAGAATTAACGTTCCTTATGTGGTCTTTCAAGGGGAAACTTTTGACTCACCTTTAACATTTCATACGTCTAATACAGGGGAAGACAAGTAGTGGTGGTGTGACCTAACTCCGTCAGATCTAACCGCCAAATATGCTCCCGAACGAAAGACAGGTTAGCGTGTGACGTCTCCGCGCTGATTTCTGCTGCTCAAGAGGAAGGAAATTGATGTGTTGGGGTTCCGACAGCGTAGGAAAGACAGGAAACGTATCTGGTATTAATATGTACAACTTACATTTTAGGTGTTGTAATATTAATGGAGACTGCTTTAATGACACAATTGCTCACAGTTTATAAACAATTACATTTTACCTCTGTGCTATGAGGAAACATATAAAACTTCAACTCATAGTTTATCTGAAGGCCAGGCATGTTTTAAACTAAATAAAATAAAACAAAGTAATTTTTTCTGCAAATTAGAGGATACCCTTTCAGAACAGAGCTACATGGACATTTTCCAACACTTTCTGTTTCGTTTTTCTTTAACTAGTTTATCAATGTCAGGACGTAATTTCTGGGAAATTTGTAATCGAAGGCTGCATGTTAGATTGTGATCGGACAAGGTACTTCGGGGTTTCATAACAGAAAAAAAAGTCCCACACATATGTCGAGCCAAACATACACAATGTCCGTGCGGCAAGTGATTACAACCTCGCAAATCTGGTTTGGAGGACATTGTTGTAAAAATCAGCCAACTCTTTCTTGTGTGTATATTTGTCCTTCAATAAATCGTCACATTGCACATTTAACAGTTCCATTTGGTACGAGGCAGCTACATTGTTGTCATCGAGAGTGCTACACACCTGATTGGACCCTCAGATTCTGTACTCACAGCGCCATTTATATAGGCAACTTGGTGCTACACGGCTCTTGCCTGACGTCACACACACTGCAGGCTTCGCTTCCTGGCTGAAATACGTCACAACTCTCGAAGCTGCCTTCCTCTGTTGTAACATTTGAGATGATATTAATTCCACTAAAAGTGTTTATTTGAATTGTATGGATGATGTTTCTTTCTCTTTAAACAACATAATGTCACCGTGTGGCATTGCTGTGCTGCTGCCACAAGCCGGAGACAGACGCATGGACAGGAGAGACAGAAACAGAGAGAGGCTGCAGAGCGCTCGGTGCATTGTTGTTGCCGCAAAATTTCTCGGAAGGTCTGTGACTTTTTAGAAACAATGGCTGAGTGGTATAATACAGATTAGGGTGTTAGAGCGGCAGTTGTTTGTTGGTTATTGCGACAGTCGACGGTTGAAGTGTACCGCAGTGATATCTTTCATTTGTTTCCGTGCAGCAAAATACCGAGTCAGCCTTGAAGACAGCTGAGTGTCAATTGTACGACATTTTACTGCAGCAAAAGTTGTTCTAAATTTCTGCAAATCAGATTTCCGAATCTACATAACCCACGCAGTCACAATACTCATTTTGGCACCCTGTATTATGAAGATTATTACCACTACACACATTTTCTTTAAAGAACTGTGAATGTTTACACATATTTTAATAAAAATACATATTTTACTTCATAGAATCTACATACCTACAATGATATACAGTAACAAATAATATTGTTTTGATTGTGAACTTGTTGTTTATATATTGCTTTATTATGTTTGTCATCGCTAGCAACTTTGTTTCTCAGACAAATTATGTACCTACCTGCTACTTCTGTTATTACTGGAACAACGTTTGCCTTGAGCGTTCTTTTGTATACATTAAAATAAATAAGAAGGAGAACTCAACAAAATTGCTGCAACACATGCAACTTTTAGATGCTTTATTTTATGTTCCCACCATTTCATTTTAATATATTCACTTGCTCTACTAGGCAGTTATAATAAGCATAAGAAGCATATTCCAGCCAAAATATTGATACATGTTTTGAAGTCCCCTGAATAAATATTTCAGATAAACATTAGTAAATAAATATTTGGAATACTATATGAGTATCTTTCGGGCTACGTTAAGAATATTTTTCAAGAAGCACCTGACCTTTTACATGGAAAGTTTCCTTTTTTTCTATCTCAAATTGGCTGAAACGATTTTGATTAGGATACTTTACGTTTAGAGAAAATAAATCTATTTCTCGAACAACTTTTTCACTCAGTATGTGTTCGATACCCTCTCGTGCCGTCCTTCCTCCCGGCGATGCCCGGGCATAGGTACATACAACTCCAGTTAACTTGAGGTGGCATCTGAGTAAAGAGTAGCGGAGAGTATCCTCGCTAATGTTACTTATTTCGGTTCGAATGGATTCCTTGAAAACATCAATTGTCCGTGGCCTATTCTTGTACACTCTATTTTTTAGATACCACCACAAGAAAAAATCCCGTGAGGTTAGGTCAGGGGATCTGGGGGTCCACAGACCTTTTGAGATTATTCGATTGTCAAAGAAATTGTTTACAAGTTCCATGGTGTCATTAGATGTATGCCATGTTGCTCCATCTTGCTGGAAATAGCCTTCTCTCAATTCGATATCATCTCCGTAAAACTTCAGAGAATATGGTGAGACGAGTGCAAACATGTATAGATGCTGGTGGAAGACAGCTCCAACATTTTCTCTCAGATGTAAATGATGTAATGCAATCTACCAATTGTGTATTATATTCTCCCAAAGTTGCATGTGTGTCCTATTATTGGTTCAAAAGTTACGACCTATTGAAGTGGTTCAGATTTATTTGGATCACACTATACTATGTAGAAGAATTAGCTGGAAAATATTTAAATTCTCCTCACGTATATCCTAAGGCCAGAGTAATTGATCCAAAAGCCAGGGCTACGCCACTGCATCCACTCCCCTCTGTATTGTTCTTCAATGCCAGTACAGATCCTTTTGTATTATTGTAAATTTGTTTAATTAAGCGGTATAATCAAACCGGTACAGCGGAATGCAAATGAAGCTTGATATTTCTCTCCTCGCTTTGACCTGAAGCCATTCAACGTCTTTACGTTCTCCTTCCGAAATTGCTTCGACGAAAATCTAATCAATGTTCTTCTTTAAAGGAAACCAAAGTGGTTCCTTTCAGAGAAGAGACTTTGGTTAACCACCTGTTACTTTAGTAAATGAATTATTATCTCTTGCCTTTCTGTCTTCTTTCAGGTAGGGCTGCCAATTTTATTTTTTATTGACCAGCAATTCATACAAGACATTTTGCGTGCAAAAGTAAGGATGGAATACTTGGAATCCCGATATCTACGTATTATGTGACACCAAGTCACTACTCAATACGTTTTATTTATTTATATATTTATTCATTTATATAAAACGTTCGTTATTGGAGTCTCCAATGTTTTAGAATTTGGGTTCAGGTAGGAAGGCGAGCGGAATATGAGGTTCGCGCATAGATAGAGACAAAGCTATTGGTGGTGTTGCCATATCGTTCCACTTCTGGAGGGTGATCACGCTTACTGACATGGTACTAAGTTAGCTATAAAATACTGTCCAGCAACGCACAGAAGGTCACTGAAAGGAATGTGCCCCCATACACAGTGGGACAAGGGCGGCGAATATGTGTGACAGGGAACGCATGCTACCCAAGGAGCAGAAACGTCAAAAACATGCACTCTATTCACTCGCTACACTAAAACCGACAAGATTTATTCACAAAGGTAGATGTCAGAACGTTTTTGAAAGGGCTGTAACTGTAAAGTCTGTTTAGTTAACTCATGTGCACCCAGCTCCTTTAGGAGACCGCGCAAAGTAAAGCGCCCATAAGGAAAATCACAAATTTCTGGCAAATGTGCAACCAATTCGTCTAAGGTGGGCGCTCTCCCTTTTGCATAGAATCTATAAATTTCTCGACAAATTAAATCGCATATGAAATTATCTACTTTAGAGAAACATTTCCTTTTGTTTTCACACTTGATCGGCGTCTTTGGTATTCCTTTCGTCACAATATTTCTTACTGTATTTCTGTGAATACCCAGAATTTATCATCAGGTTCATTGCACGAGCACTTACCAAGATTATTTGTCAGCACATATTTATATATGTTCAAAACAAACGCTTGAATCTGCTTAGAAACAGTTCCCGTTATTACTTTGTTTTTGGAGGCTTTTCCAGTAATATAACTCGGCCCAGTTATTCACACTATTGTCTTCACTGTGATTATTTTCACGTGACTGAAAGTTATCTACTACTTCATTTGCATTTACCACTGCATTTCTCTCCCACGGTCTCCACATAGTGACACACAACGAATTGCTGCGCGTAATGAAACAGACCAACTGGAAGTTGGAACTTTGGCAACTGAGACTCCACGTGGAGTAGACATGCGTCTGTCACTTCGAGAAAATCAGGGTTGCTATTGGTCCTCAACGACAGTGTTCCATTTCTGAAGTGTGGAGATAAATTTATGACTTTCATTAGTGGGCGGGAGGCTCAGGTTCCTTTGACTCCGAACTGCACACGCGTTACCTAAACATACTTTACTGACCTGGGGTGTCTAAGTCGTCCAGGGAGGGTGTAGGGACCTTCTGTAATCCCTCTGCGTCTCAGGCTCTGGAGACTTTCTCTCCTGTGGTACACTGTAGGAATAAACAAAAGGCGGGACTAGGCGTGGCTGTTCTATCGCTACTAGCCAGTGCGGTGAGTGCAACGTTGTACAGTAAAGCAAGCATACTGACTCGCTTTGCCGAACCTATAGCTAATTCCTTTTCGCGCTCTAAAGATAGTAATTACAGGCTTTTTCCCATGATACAGGGCTATTTTTTCTGAGGATGACTGTTCAAACCCCATGTTTGTAGCACATCTGGTTTCGGAGATATGGAAAGATAAGGCACCTGACTAGAAAGGAATCAATAACTGTCAGTGAAGAAAAGCACACACGTGCTCTGCAGCAGTTGTATTTTGTACCTTGCATTCAGTAAAGTGGTGATCTTTTAAGGGCACACACGTGCTTTTTAAAGTTAGTAAATATACCACTTAGCAAGCCTAAACTTGTGCGCGAAACAACTGCGAAGCAACTCGTAAGATTTTACATATGCAGGCTAGAAATATTCTCCTTAAAGTATATTCCTTTTTCAAACAGTTGTTAAAGATATTTTTGAAAGTAAAAATTTTGCTCTGAGTCAAGAATCAACGGCGCAAGGTTGTCGCGTGAATGATGATTCTGTGACGAACATTGTTAAAGAAGGCAAAAAGTTCACAAAATTAGGAAAATATTGCATACTTAGGTCTCCAGGGAAACATCTAGCACCTAAAAGACGTGCTACCAGCTTATAAAATTTTTAAAAGTGTGTTTTACCTAAAGCAATACATTAATTATATGACAAGGGTGAATATTCTACTTCCAAAAGGCTGACCAATTTAATGAGGAAGAAAATAGAACATACGGATTCTGTATCTTCTATGTATAGTATTCTTAAATATCTCGGATTTAAATTATGAGAATCAATCAATGGTGGTCGCAAATTTCTGCTTGAAAGAAGCGATATTATTGCTGCAAGACTAAAATTTCTGCGCACAATGCACAACGTTAATACAGGTGATTCATGGTATTAAAATGCTTCATAAATACGCATGCATATCTTCCGTATTTATTAAGTAGCTTAATGAAACAAAACCTGGTTTAAAGTCCATTACAGGCACTATACAAATATGGCATCTTTAAAATAGAAACTGTATTCACAAATCGTTGAAACGTCACTATTTTGTTTCACTGTAACAAGGCCTTCTTTTGTCGAACGTGTCTAATGTAAGTCATTTTGTTTTGTGTGCATATGAACGACAGCTACGTAAGCGAACTTCAGGATTTTAAGGTTCAGTTTATGCTACCACAAGATAAACATTGTATATGTTCTTACACACATGCTGAAATATTAAGGGAACTTCTCTGTCAGCATCCACATCACTGTACATCTCAGCCCCTGTGTGATACTTGCTAGGTGGATTCGGTGAGAGAAAGATATATTTTCCATCTCTGTCGCTGCAAGCGGTGGAACTGGCAACACCAACACAGTACGATCACCGTATTGGCTGAACCCACGTTCATTCTTATTTTGTAGCTATTCTAAATCAATACCTTTCTTCGATGTTGCAGCTAACCAACGGTTCCGGTTTTTTTGTGATTGTGTCTCTTACCTGGTGATTTAAATATTACGGCCCCTTTGCTTTCAATGTTTTCATTGCCTTCTCTTGAAATACGCTTCAGTGTTCGTAGCCCAACTCGCATACGCTTGCTGTGTTCTCCTGAGCTTTGACAACGCCGCACACGAGACAACCTGCTACTTCACTGTTATCTTCAATTGTTTCTTATATATACACAATTGTACTCGCGATACACAATTTCTCTTGCCTGCCTATTCAACACCTTACATAATGTCCTATCTTTCATTATAGTTCACACAAACACCGTATTTCACCATTTATTTCCCATAAAACAAAAGAAAGCTTCAAGAAGCGAGTAGAGAACAGCTATGATTTGAACTCCGACACATAAATGAAGCTCATCGGGCGATTAAGTGACCTGAGATATCCAAGTTTCTGCGCAACTAGTAGACGACCGTCTTCCTAGCTGAATCCAAGTCTAAGGAAAACAAATGCATTATGCTTAATATATCTGTACAACAAAGAATTATCATAATTTTTTACGGTCATAAATTTTTCGCACTAAAATTCCATCTTATTATATTCTGTTAGCTTAATGTGAGATAAACACTCCGTAGTAGTTTCACTGTTGGTACTCTTGGTTCCCGGCTGTGAGAACCAGGCAAGTTCAGACATGTTCAGTATCTCCTGCCGCTCCAATGGATGTAACATGCAGTTAAAGTTGATGTTAGAGGAAGATCCGGTGTTTCTTTCAAACGCAATCACTGCTGATCAAACTTGGCTACATCATTTTGATCCTGAGAGCAAACAGCAAAGCTCAGTGTGGAAATCTTCTTCATTACCAACCGCCAAAAAAGCAAAAGTGGTTACCTCTCCTGGGAAAGTTATGGTCGTCTCATTCTTTGATATTCATGGAATGGTTTATCAGCATGTTGTACCTGCACACACATCAGTAACTGGACAATACTACAGGGATTTCTTGAAAACATTGCAAGTCCATATCAGGTGCAAAAGACCACATTTCCGTGAAGCAGACTGGGTGCTGCACCACGATAATGCGCGGCTGCATATTGCCAATGTTGTTGCTGAATATCTTGCAAAAATCGACGTGAAGTGCATCCCTCATCCTCCCTATAGTCCGGATTTAGCCCTAAGTGACTTTTTTCTATTCCCTAACTTGAAGAAACGCCTTCGTGGGAGGTATTATCCATCATCAGAAGCAGTGGTGAAGGCTGCAAAGGCGATTTTGAAAGATCTCTCAAAAATGGTTTCTAGCATGTCTTTGAAGACTGGCAGAAACGCTGGGACAAGTGCATTGCATTCAGGGGAGACTATTTTAAGAAGGACCATCAAAATTGTGAGGATGAGTAAAGGTACAATGTCAAAAAAGTTGTGATCATTCTTTATTGAACAGCACCCGTAATTGCATAAATTGAATATCCTCGTAAGAGTCTCTGAGTTCGTCTTCATTTCTAATGACTTTTGTAAACCCTAAGAGATATAATCACGCTGCAGAGTTGCACTTCTCGGTTTCTCAAACTGTTTCTCTTTTTAATTTTTTCTGTGGTATAACTTGTTAATGATTCGAAATTTCAATTACTAATCGTATTTTTCTGGTGGAGAAACAAAAAGCATGAAGTTTCAAGGCTGATGTAGCGAGACACTCTTTAAAAATGTTATCACTTTCTTCAGTGTATTCCAAAACGAGATGTGTACACACGATTTGAAACTTTATGTAGATTAATAGGAAGTTGACTGAATAATAACATTCTATGGAATAGCTGTAGAAGAAGTGAGAGTTGCGTAAATAGAAGGCCAAATATTTTTACATATTAAGTATCCAAATTCATTGCTCAACAATCCTGTCAGTATATCATTATTGATGTATATTGTTGCGCCTAATAATTCCTATTCACAACAATAGATGAAATGGTTCATGATGTATAAGGCAAAAAATATAGGGAAATTGGTTATTGATTATAAACATGATTGTAAGTAGTAAGAAACGTCGGCTAGTGATACTGAAGCAAAACAGCTGAGGATCGTCTGTAGAGACACGCAGGTGTCCTAGAATCCTCTAGTGCACCACCGAAGAGCATTGTCCCGACGGAATTGGGGCAGGATATGACAAAAACTAAATGGAGATGGGAGCCTCTGGTCTCTGGCCGACAGGACAAGTTGTATGTAACGCTCCCCAAATTGCATTTCCTCTCTATGCAGCTCGCAGTGGTTTTGCTGCCCATATGATACCCTTTCTAGTTTCCATTAAAGCAGAGAGCAGTGATGTAGCACCAGTGGCGTCTCTGTGACTGTTTTACAATCACGTATGGAACAATACGTGTACACCATGTGTACAGTTACAGAATAAAATACTTTGGATGTAGGTAGTGGGAAAGGATATGAACTAGATTCAGATGCTCAGCTTTTTCTGCTCAACTACAAGTAACTGAATAGTTGAATGTTCACCATATGGGGATACTGCTAAGATGTAACGTTCGTTACTGTAATTTTATAGGAAACTGGGCTTAGAGCCAGACATTTAAATCGCTGTATAACAGGTCATAGAACTACAAAAACTTCAGAATTTAGTAAACTTCCCAGAAAATGCAAGATATTCACCATGCAAGATATCTTAACCAAAATCTTTAGCCATTTTAGAAAATCGCAATTAAAAATGAAGAGGTATCACTTAATAGGTAGCTTGGGATGGGCCAGTTTCCTTGAAAGTCACAGCCTCGAAAGATGTTGAACTTAAATAGCAAGTTAGGTTTTTAGTCAACTTTGTTTATTAATTTACGTCCTACAACGTTAAATCATATCGGACGATAAATGAAATAGGTGAAATGATGTTCAAATGAGCCCAGGATCCATACAGCTTAGAGTTACCTGACGTTCGCCTTTCAGGATAAGGGAAACCCCGGCAAAACCTTATCCAGGTAACTCACCCTGACCGAGATTTGAACCCGGGACCTATTGAACGTGAGGCAGACCGAGGCGAGCATTTTTTGAGTTGTGCTTCTCTCTCTATCTCTTTATCTCTCTCTCTATTCCTCTGGCATACAAACAAGGGCGCGGTCATGCACAATATGAAGTACTGACAAATCGGCGATAACGAAATCTGCCGTGAGAAATCAACATGCATTCAGTGTCATCTGACGTCAGAGAATGATTCATTTTATTTCTACGACCAAAAGAACTTTCGTGATCGTAATTCTAGAGGCTTCCAGTTCCAGAAAGATCTACCGCGCCCGGAATATATAAAAAAGCAGATGCAAAAACTGCAGCAGTGAGTGAGTAGTGCTGGAAGCATTGTGATGCTTCGAGCTGAGTGTACTAGGTTGCAAGCTCCGAGGTATGGAGTCGGCCGGCCGTGTAACGGTGTAGGAAGCACTTTACGGGTCAGTAAGTCGGCTCCGGGTGCGGAATCGCCAAGTTCTCGAAGCAGTTTACGTGTGAATATGCGATTTGTGTTCTGAATGGGCGTGTGGCTCTGTGTAGGAAGTAAAACTTACGTGTCGTAAGGATTACGGCGGCACAAAGTTTACGCTCTAAAACACATGAACAGAATTGTAAAGTCATTTAAAAGCGTTGTATTTGCGTTATAAAAGAGGCTGATTGTACGTTAGCAATGAGCTAACGGATTTAGTGACAAATCAATAAGTTCGAAGGTGGAGTTTGTCATTTTCTCTCAGTGCAGACCTGATACATAGAAGAATCGCTTGAGACTTGAAGATATGTACCGACAAATACTCTGGGCTGAAGTGAAGAATAAAACGTCAAGGTCTTTTATAAATTGATTAAAACAGAAACAAATATAGAAAATAATTTTTAAACAATATAAGAAAAAATAGAGGGGATCTATGACATGGTACCGTTTAGGAGTGTGAAAACTGAGAGTGTTTTGAGGTAATGTAATGCAAGGTGTCTGTGCCCGCCTTGGTAGCGTAGATGGTAGCATGTATGCCTCACATTCAAGAGGTCCCGAGTTCGAATTTCGGTCAGGGTGAGCTACCTGGATAACGTTTTTACCCGGGGTTTTCCCTTATCCTGATAGACGAGTGTCAGGTAACTCTAAGTTCCATGGACGCTGGACACAATTGATAATCATTTCACCTATTGCATTCATCGTCCGACATGACTTAACGTTGGAGGACGTAAAATTACAAAAAAAAAGTGTCTGTCCTATTTGTGGGAAAAATGGAGATGGAGAACATGTTATATGGAACAGATGTGTGGAGGAAAATATCAGTAATGGAAAAATAGTAGAGAAACAAAAGAATTTTAACGGCAAAGAAAATGTTTAAGTTCAAGTAAGACAATTGCAGAATTTCTGTGGGAGTTAGATCATAATGGAAACAGTTGCTAAAAGACAATAATGATACTGCCTGCGGTGCCATATGTAAAAGCGGGCGTTAAACACTACAAAACAGAAGAAGAATGATAACTTATTAGTGCAGGGTGTTTAAGGAAAGGCAATTATATAAAGGAAATTGAACCGCTATTGGATAATTGACCAGGACCAGTGTCATAATTTATAACCTAGTACAGGTTAAAAAATAAATACTACATGGCAAAGTTAGGAAGCGTATCGGGAAAAATTAGCAAAACATAGATGTTTACCTCAGCTTTTGGCACATACACGGTGACTCCAGTATATTGTCACCCGAACGTCGGAACTCCCTATAAAACTGGCCAGCAGGAGGGTCAGACGTGAAGTATTCAGGGCTACACCCACCCATTAATCTCAGTCACTAACTGAGGGGATGATTAGGGAAGTGTCACTTGTCGCTGGCCGCCTCTTCCCCCTTCCACTGCCGTCTGGAACTTTCGCGGTGGTTCACTGAAACCAGAGACTTCTAGAAAACAGTGATATTCCTATAAAAACGGCTGCAATGAGTGAGGACAGTCAGTTCTTGGCGAGCTGTGAGGAGCGCCCAGTGAGGGGACGGACTGAGTACGTGCGTCGGAGGAGTTTACGTATTTGCGAGTGCAAGTGGAACTGTAACGGACGAACTGGTGAATGGTAATTGTGTGCATTACGTAATTCTGTGTAATTGGCAAGTGTTCAACTGTAAGTCGGTGGAAATAAAGAACATTTTTGAGTGGTGCAATTGGACCTTTTATTTCACGAACCCACAAAGTCACAATATGTATACTCTTTTCAGAAATAGTCATGTCTTCTGGACAGCAACGTGTCATACATCGGCAGGCACGAGAAAACATATATAGACACACGCAGCTTCCAATCGCTCTATTTTTGTTTCGTAACTTACTAATATTTCACTCTCCTAATTGACCAGATAAGAGATAATAAGAGACGATCACAGCGCTGTTCACCTGAAGGTCGATATGCCTCAACAATCTGTCAAGTAATACATACAAGTATAGTTTGTAGTAAACAAGTTGGATGTACTGCACGCCACTGAATGGAAGCAATGCTCGGCGGTCAAAACGTGTGGCGTTTGGAATTATCATGGCTCTTTTCGTCGGTCTGTCCAGTACAAGACATCTCTTTCCCTGTGGCTTCTCTATTTAGCATATATTATGTATGACTCAATTTAAATGATTGGAGCAGTTCGCTGAAGCGGCAGCCTGACCTCTGTCGCAGTTAAAACAAGCACGCTACTGGAACATGCAAGAGCGGCTATTATAACCGTCAATGTTTTCCAAAAGCATTAAACATTACCCAAATATTTCTTGTTATTCGTCAATTATCGTTTCAGCTTCCCATATCCCCTCTTGTTCTTTACAACAAAACGTGTAATACAAACATCTCTACCGAGTTTATCTTAAACTAGCTAACCCAGGCGAACCGCGTGCCGCCAATAAAAGTTGTTTAAACTTATCTATATAAATGAAATAAATAAATACATTCTGCAATTGGAGGTGAAGTTTAAATACAACACAGCAATTAAGTTAATAAATTTAAAGCTTTGTGATAAACAATATATTTTGTCTTTTTCATGCAGCGTAAACATGAACATAGGTGGTCTGAAAAGTGTCCGACCTAATAGACATACAAGATAATCTTTTTTTTTTTTTTTTTTTTTAGATTTTTTTAATTTATTTTTCAACATATTCTCCTTGTAACTCAACACACTTCTCCCAGCGATGCTCCCATCTCTGTAAACCGTCCAAATAGTACTCGCAGTTTTTCAACATAGTCTCCTTGTAACTCTACACACTTCTCCCAGCGATGCTCCCATCTCTGTAAACCGTCCAAATAGTACTCGCAGTTTTTCAACATAGTCTCCTTGTAACTCTACACACTTCTCCCAGCGATGCTCCCATCTCTGTAACCCATCCAAATAGTACTCGGCGTTTTTCAACATAGTCTCCTTGTAACTCTACACACTTCTCCCAGCGATGTTCCCATCTCTGTAACCCGTCCAAATAGTACTCGGCGTTTTTCAACATAGTCTCCTTGTAACTCTACACACTTCTCCCAGCGATGCTCCCATCTCTGTAACCCGTCCAAATAGTACTCGGCGTTTTTCAACATAGTCTCCTTGTAACTCTACAAACTTCTCCCAGCGATGCTCCCATCTCTGTAACCCGTCCAAATAGTACTCGGCGTTTTTCAACATAGTCTCCTTCTAACTCTACACACTTCTCCCAGCGATGCTCCCATCTCTGTAACCCATCCAAATAGTACTCGGCGTTTTTCAACATAGTCTCCTTGTAACTCTACACACTTCTCCCAGCGATGTTCCCATCTCTGTAACCCGTCCAAATAGTACTCGGCGTTTTTCAACATAGTCTCCTTGTAACTCTACACACTTCTCCCAGCGATGCTCCCATCTCTGTAACCCGTCCAAATAGTACTCGGCGTTTTTCAACATAGTCTCCTTGTAACTCTACACACTTCTCCCAGCGATGCTTCCATCTCTGTAACCCGTCCAAATAGTACTCGGCGTTTTTCAACATAGTCTCCTTGTAACTCTACACACTTCTCCCAGCGATGCTGCCATCTCTGTAACCCGTCCAAATAGTACTCGGCGTTTTTCAACATAGTCTCCTTGTAACTCTACACACTTCTCCCAGCGATGTTCCCATCTCTGTAACCCGTCCAAATAGTACTCGACGTTTATCAACATAGTCTCCTTGTAACTATACACACTTCTCCCAGCGATGCTCCCATCTCTGTAACCCGTCCAAATAGTACTCGGCGTTTATCAACATAGTCTCCTTGTAACTATACACACTTCTCCCAGCGATGGT